>RPOG01005271.1:22252-34245 GCA_008086565.1 Thalassoma bifasciatum | reverse complement strand
ATACACACTCACACACATACACACACACTCACACACACACACACACACACAGACACACTCTCACACACGCAAAGATTACAAATGTTACAATCTAACTTTTTTTAAAAACGTAATATTTTCTACCTCCAGCTCTTTAATTTTCTCGTCGGCTGTTTTCTGTTTGTCCATCAGCTGATTATTGATTTCCTCCTTCGACTGAAGGATGAACCTGAAACACACACACACACACACACACACACACACACGAGAAGGAATAATTCTGTCAGAATCTTGTTTTAATGAATGTTCAGATTCTTATCCAGGAAATTTCTGTGAATCATTTGAAGAAAAAACTGATTTTTGATTCTAAAATCTTAAACTCTGATTAATAAGACTGAGGTCACAAAGATGCTGTCAGGTAAACAAAGATGCTCTCAGGTAAACAAACACTCTCTCAGGTAAACAAAGATGCTGTCAGGTAAACAAAGATGCTCTCAGGTAAACAAACACTCTCAGGTAAACAAACACTCAGGTAAACAAACACTCTCTCAGGTAAACAAACACTCAGGTAAACAAACACTCTCTCAGGTAAACAAACACTCAGGTAAACACTCTCTCAGGTAAACAAAGACTCAGGTAAACAAACACTCTCTCAGGTAAACAAAGACTCAGGTAAACAAACACTCTCTCAGGTAAACAAACACTCAGGTAAACAAACACTCTCTCAGGTAAACAAAGACTCAGGTAAACAAACACTCTCTCAGGTAAACAAACACTCTCTCAGGTAAACAAACACTCAGGTAAACACACACTCTCAGGTAAACAAACTCCCAGGTAAACAAACACTCAGGTAAACAAACACTCAGGTAAACACTCTCTCAGGTAAACACACTCTCAGGTAAACAAACACCCAGGTAAACACTCACATGCGGCCCACTCCCTCGTACAGTCTCGTGTTGTCGGGCAGGGTCGTGATCTCCGCGTGGGTTAACTTTGAGTGTTTCTGGACTCGTGTCAGCTGCTCGATCTGCAGATCAGCGAGTTTCACCTTCTGCTGCGTGTCGATCATCTTCACCTGCAGCTCCGTGAAAGCCTGGAACAGAGGAAAACACCTGATTCACCTGTGAAACATGATTCACCTGCAGCTCTGTGACACAGACAGACAGGTGACACACCTGCGTCACAGACAGACAGACACGTGACACACCTGCGTCACAGACAGACACACAGGTGGAGCAGGGAAAACAGGTAGAAACAGGTACATTTATCACGTTTTTACCTTCTTCAGCTCGAGGTCTATGGGCGCAGCCATTTTCTGAACGGTGCTCGGGATGATCTGCGCATGTGCAGAGTCGAGCCTTTTTTGTTGGGCGCGCATGCGCAGTGTGAGAACCCGAGGGTAAAAGATTACTTGAAGTGATGTTTATTTTATTTTTTTTTAAAATAATAATGTAGACTTTCACAGCGGTGTTGATGCGTGGATGTATCGTGTCCGTATCATTTGTTCTCTTGATTTTCTAACGGTTTTCTCCCTGTGCCTTCAAAATCCTGACTTTGAAATTAACACCAATTCTCCCAAATATTTTCATTTTGGTTCCTCTGTCATATCAACACAAAACACGTTTAAAAAAAATCGTTTTCTGTATCTAATTTAAAATAAAACTAAATCATAACGCACTCCAAGCTCCTCCCCCCGGAAACGGAAATCCCCCACCCCCGCGCGCGCAGTTTAGTTTGAGCTCCGCGCCACGAGCCGCCGGTGTTTGACCAGTTTAACGGAAAACAAACAAACAAACAACCAAACGAACTCAGAGAAGGCAACGATAGGAGAAGAAGAAGCTGTTGGCGCCATGTCAACTCCACCAAAAAGAAGCCGCCGCGTTCCCGCCACTTCCTCCCGCAGAGAAAAGAAAATTTCCATCGAAGGAAACATCGGTGAGTTCTGTAACAGCGGCGACTTCAGCGCTGAGTTTAGGAACGGCTCAGCGCTGAGTTTAAGAAAGGCTCAGCGCTGAGTTTAAGAACGGCTCAGCGCTGAGTTTAAGAACGGCTCAGCGCTGAGTTTAGGAACGGCTCAGCGCTGAGTTTAGGAACGGCTCAGCGCTGAGTTTTAGAACAGCTCAGCGCTGAGTTTTAGAACGGCTCAGCGCTGATGATGATGATGATGATTACCAACCTTTTCTCCGGTTCGACCCAAACTAACGGTTGAACCGGGTTGAGTTAGACCCGCATGAAAAGTTAAACCCGAACTAAAGGTACCAGAGTGAAAATTAGACTCAGAGAAGAGTTGAAGGGAGAGAAATGTTAAAGTCAGTTTAAAGTCACAAACTTCTTGTTGATCTGAGTAAATTATGTGTGAAAATGTCTGATTAATGAGTTACCTGATTAATGAGTTACCAGATTAACCAGTTACCAGATAATCCAGTTACCTGATTAATGAGTTACCAGATTAATGAGTTACCAGATTAACCAGTTACCAGATAATCCAGTTACCTGATTAACGAGTTACCAGATTAACCAGTTACCAGATTAACCAGTTACCAGATAATCCAGTTACCTGATTAATGAGTTACCAGATTATCCAGTTACCTGATTAACCAGTTACCTGATTATCCAGTTACCTGATTAATGAGTTACCTGATTAACCAGTTACCTGATTAACCAGTTACCTGATTAATGAGTTACCTGATTATCCAGTTACCTGATTAACCAGTTACCTGATTAACCAGTTACCTGATTAATGAGTTACCTGATTAACCAGTTACCTGATTAACCAGTTACCTGATTAATGAGTTACCAGATTAACCAGTTACCAGATTAACCAGTTACCAGATAATCCAGTTACCTGATTAATGAGTTACCAGATTATCCAGTTACCTGATTAATGAGTTACCAGATTATCCAGTTACCTGATTAATGAGTTACCTGATTAACCAGTTACCTGATTAACTCATTAATGTCCAAGAATTAGAATCAAACTGGTTTGTTTCTGTCTGCAGCTGCAGGAAAGTCCACGTTCGTCCGTGTCCTCCAGGGGGCGTCAGAGGACTGGGAGGTGATTCCTGAGCCCATCGGGAAATGGTGCAACATCCAGAACAAGAGCGAGGACATTTACCAGGTACACACACGCACCTGAACGCATCACAGCACCTGAACGCATCACACGACCTGAACACATCACAGGACCTGAGCACATCACAGAACCTGAACGCATCACAGCACCTGAACGCATCACAGCACCTGAACACATCACAGCACCTGAACACATCACAGCACCTGAACACATCACAGCACATGAACACATCACAGCACCTGAACACATCACACGACCTGAACACATCACAGCACCTGAACACATCACAGCACCTGAACACATCACAGCACATGAACANGTGTGTGTGTGTGTGTGATCTTTTGTGTGTGTGTGTATGTGTGTGTGTGTGTGTGTGTGTGTGTGTGTGTACAGGAGCTGAGTTCTTCTCAGAAAAGTGGAGGGAACCTGCTGCAGATGTTGTATGACAAACCGAGCCGCTGGTCTTACACCTTTCAGGTAAGTTTGTGTCACCTGCTGCTGCTCTGACTCCTCATCACCTTTTCTCTGCTCATTCACAGCTGATTCACCTGTAACACATTAAACATGTACCTGTCTCTCTCTATGTACCTGTCTGTCTGTACCTGTGTGTCTGTTCCTGTCTGTCTTTACCTGTCTGTCTGAACCTGTCTGTAACTGTGTGTCTGTTCCTGTCTGTCTTTACCTGTCTGTCTGTACATGTCTGTCTGTACATGTTTGCCTGTACCTGTCTGTTCCTGTCTGTATGTACCTGTGTCTTTACCTGTCTGTCTTTACCTGTCTGTCTGTACCTGTCTGTAACTGTGTGTCTGTTCCTGTCTGTCTTTACCTGTCTGTCGGTACCTGTCTGTAACTGTCTGTCTGTACCTGTCTGTCTGTACCTGTCTGTTCCTGTCTGTCTGTACCTGTCTGTCTTTACCTGTCTGTCTGTACATGTCTGTACCTGTCTGTCTGTACCTGTGTGTCTGTTCCTGTCTGTCTTTACCTGTCTGTCTGTACCTGTCTGTCTGTACCTGTCTGTACCTTTGTGTCTATACCTGTCTGTCTTTACCTGTCTGTCTGTACATGTCTGTACCTGTGTGTCTGTTCCTGACTGTCTTTACCTCTGTCTGTACATGTCTGCCTGTACCTGTCTGTTACTGTCTGTTTGTACCTGTGTGTCTTTACCTGTCTGTCTTTACCTGTCTGTCTGTACCTGTGTGTCTGTTCCTGTGTATCTGTTCCTGTGCGTCTATTCCTGTCTGTCTTTACCTGTCTGTCTGTACATGTCTGTCTGTACCTGTCTGTTCCTGTGTGACTGTTCCTGTGTATCTGTTCCTGTGTGTCTGTACCTGTGTGTCTGTTCCTGTCTGTATTTACCTGTCTGTCTGTACATGTCTGTCTGTACCTGTCTGTCTGTACCTATGTGTCTGTTCCTGTCTGTCTATACCTGTCTGTATGTACCTGTCTGTACCTTTGTGTCTTTACCTGTCTGTCTGTACCTGTCTGTCTGTACCTGTGTGTCTGTTCCTATCTGTCTGTACCTGTACCTGTCTGTCTGTACCTGTGTGTCTGTTCCTGTACCTGTACTTGTCTGTACCTGTCTGTCTGTACCTGTACTTGTCTGTACCTCCGTCTGTACCTGTCTGTCCGTACCTGTTCTTGGCTGTACCTGTCTGTCTGTACCTGTCTGTCTGTACCTGTACTTCGCTGTACCTGTCTGTCCGTACCTGTCTGTCTGTACCTGTCTGTCTGTACCTGTACTTGGCTGTACCTGTCTGTTCACCTACCTGTACTTGGCTGTACCTGTCTGTCCGTACCTGTCTGTCTGTACCTGTCTGTCTGTACCTGTCCGTCTGTACCTGTCTGTCTGTACCTGTCTGTGCAGAGTTATGCGTCCCTCAGTCGGGTCCGTTCTCAGCTTCAGGCGCCGTCAGTGAAACTTCAACAGGCAGAAAAACCCGTTCAGTTCTTTGAGCGCTCCGTTTACTCTGACAGGTAACACACACACCTGAGACAGGTAACACACACACCTGAGACAGGTAACACACACACCTGAGACAGGTAACACCTACACCTGAGACAGGTAACACACACACCTGAGACAGGTAACACACACCTGAGACAGGTAACACACACACCTGAGACAGGTAACACACACACCTGAGACAGGTAACACAAACACCTGAGACAGGTAACACACACACCTGAGACAGGTTACACCTACACCTGAGACATTTAACACATGTACTGTGTGTGTGTGTGTTTGTGTGTTTGTGTGTGTGTGTGTGTGTGTGTGTGTGTGTGTGTGTGCAGGTACGTTTTTGCCTCTAACCTGTTTGAGACGGGTCACCTGTCGGAGACGGAGTGGAGTGTGTATCAGGACTGGCACACCTGGTTACTGAACACCTTTGAAGACGCCATCGCTCTGGACGCCATCATCTACCTCAGGGCCTCGCCACAGGTAAACTCACTCTTTAGGCCACGCCCCCAAAAGTTCCTCCTCTGCTCCAGGAGCAAACTGCTCACCTGGGACTGGTTTACACCTGAGTCTACACCTGAGTTTACACCTGAGTCTACACCTGAGTTTATACCTGAGTTTACACCTGAGTTTACACCTGAGTTTACACCTGAGTTTATACCTGAGTTTACACCTGAGTTTACACCTGAGTTTATACCTGAGTTTATACCTGAGTTCACACCTGNTGTGTGTGTGTGTGTGTGTGTGTGTGTGTGTGTGTGCAGGTACGTTTTTGCCTCTAACCTGTTTGAGACGGGTCACCTGTCGGAGACGGAGTGGAGTGTGTATCAGGACTGGCACACCTGGTTACTGAACACCTTTGAAGACGCCATCGCTCTGGACGCCATCATCTACCTCAGGGCCTCGCCACAGGTAAACTCACTCTTTAGGCCACGCCCCCAAAAGTTCCTCCTCTGCTCCAGGAGCAAACTGCTCACCTGGGACTGGTTTACACCTGAGTCTACACCTGAGTTTACACCTGAGTCTACACCTGAGTTTATACCTGAGTTTACACCTGAGTTTACACCTGAGTTTACACCTGAGTTTATACCTGAGTTTACACCTGAGTTTACACCTGAGTTTATACCTGAGTTTATACCTGAGTTCACACCTGAGTTTACACCTGAGTTTATACCTGAGTTTATACCTGAGTTTACACCTGAGTTTATACCTGAGTTTACACCTGAGTTTACACCTGAGTTTACACCTGAGTTTATACCTGAGTTTACACCTGAGTTTACACCTGACTTTACACCTGAGTTTATACCTGAGTTTACACCTGAGTTTACACCTGAGTTTACACCTGAGTTTACACCTGAGTTTACACCTGACTTTACACCTGAGTTTACACCTGAGTTTACACCTGAGTTTATACCTGAGTTTACACCTGAGTTTACACCTGAGTTTACACCTGAGTTTATACCTGAGTTTACACCTGAGTTTACACCTGAGTCTACACCTGAGTTTACACCTGAGTTCACACCAGTGTTTGTGCTGCGTTCAGGCTCAGGCTTTTCTGTGTTTTTTCCAGCGCTGTATGCAGCGTCTGCGGCGTCGTGGTCGTGAGGAGGAAGATGGCGTTCCTCTGGATTACCTGGAACAGCTTCACTTCAAACACGAGAGCTGGCTCCACCACAGGAACCTCAGGTGAGACGCAGGTACCCCACTGAGCACGCTCAGAAACCCCACTGAGCACGCTCAGAAACCCCACTGAGCACGCTCAGAAACCCCACTGAGCACGCTCAGAAACCCCACTGAGCACGCTCAGACAGAAACCCCACTGAGCACGCTCAGACAGAAACTCCACTGAGCAGGCTCAGAAACCCCACTGAGCACGCTCAGACAGAAACTGCACTGAGCACGCTCAGACAGAAACTGCACTGAGCACGCTCAGACAGAAACTGCACTGAGCACGCTCAGACAGAAACCCCACTGAGCACGCTCAGACAGAAACTCCACTGAGCACGCTCAGACAGAAACTCCACTGAAAGTTTGTCCCTCTCTCTTTCCGTAGTCTGGACTTCGAGTACCTGAACAATCTTCCCGTTCTGATTCTGGACGTTGACGACGACTTCAAAAGTGATGTCATCAAACAGGAAGTCATCGTTGACCAGGTTGACCTCTGACCTTTGCTCTTTGTTGATGAATTTTCTATTTGAGTTTTTTTCTTTTTTATGCTTTGAATCAATTTTTTTTATTTTCTCAGGTCAAAGATTTTCTCTCCTCGCTCTGAAACTGCAATCACAGCGACTGACGACAGCAACGCCCCCTCTGATTGGACGACTCGGTCCTCAGGTGTTTCGGCTCCTCTGATTGGACGACTCGGTCCTCAGGTGTTTCGGCTCCTCTGATTGGACGACTCGGTCCTCAGGTGTTTCGGCTCCTCTGATTGGACGACTCGGTCCTCAGGTGTTTCGGCTCCTCTGATTGGACGACTCGGTCCTCAGGTGTTTCAGCTCCTCTGATTGGACGACTCAAAAAGTGTTTTTTAGATGCAGTTTTTAACTTTTTGAACTTTTTTTTTTTACATTAGACTGAAGTTTGTAGCAGCAAATAGTGTGTGTGTGTGTGTGTGTGTGTGTGTGTGTGTGTGTGTCTGTGTGTGTGTGTCTGTGTGTGTGTGTGGTGGTCGTTTGTCCTGACATTAAGATGTAAGTGAACATAACATGATGCGTTCAGGGTCAGATGTTTTCTCTGTGAATAAAGAAACTTCAGGCTGAAAGTTTGAGTCAGGTTTCCTTTTTGTGTGTGTGTGTGTGTGTGTGNAGCTTTTACTCTGAAACTACGCTGGAGCTGAAACTTCCTGTTTTCAGAGTTTCAAAGGAATAAATCAAGATTAAAAAAAAAAAAAACAGAGGATGGGATTCTCTGAGCTGCTCCAGGAGGTGAGTTAAAAAAATCTGTGATCTGGATTATCTTTATGAACAATATTCTGCAAACTCAATAATCTGTCTGAACCCAAATAAGCTGTAATCTTTGAAATCTTCAGTTTTATTTATCCATCATCCGAAGCCCAATCACCCGTAAAATTAATCCTCCTGTTTCAGAATTAACTGTTTTCTAAATAATCTAAACTCTCAAATCAGAAAATATATCATCTGATTGTCTGATAATCTGTAAAAACTGTCAAATGATCAATTTAAAATTTGTTTAAATCTGTGTTCATCTGACACCGACTGTTTTAGACAAATTATTCTTTCACCTATTGACCCCTCAGATTAACAAACTACAACTTTATCTTTCAACTCTCAGATTAACAAACTACAACTTTATCTTTCAGCTCTCAGATTAACAGATTAAGGATTGTTAGATTAAGAGTGTGTAGCAGGTGTGTGTGACCTTAATGACTGAGTGTCACACCTGTGCTCAGGTGGGGGGCTTTGGCAGGTACCAGTGGATCCATGTGACCCTGATCAGTTTACCTGGATTAATGATGGCCAGTCAAAACCTCCTGAACAACTTCGTCTCTGGAATCCCTGCCCACCACTGCAAACTGCCGACCAATCACAGCTCATACAACCTGTCGCACCTACAGGTAACTAATAACAGTTACAGGTAACCAACCACACCTACAGGTAACTGATTTTACCTACAGGTAACCAACAAAACCTACAGGTAACCAACAAAACCTACAGGTAACTAATCACTTTAAAGGAGTGTTGGGTGATGATTTTTGTTGCTTGTAAAATGATGATAATTGTTGAATCATGATGTTGGTTGGTTGATGTTGGTTGGATGATGTTGGTTGGATGATGTTGGTTGGATGATGTTGGGTGATGTTGGGTGATGTTGGTTGGATGATGTTGGTTGGATGATGTTGGGTGATGTTGGATGATGTTGGTTGGATGATGTTGGCTGGATGATGTTGGGTGATGTTGGGTGATGTTGGTTGGATGATGTTGGTTGGATGATGTTGGGTGATGTTGGGTGATGTTGGTTGGATGATGNCTCTCTCTCTCTCTCTCTCTCTCTCCTCTCTCTCTCTCTCTCTCTCTCTCTCTCTCTCTCTGTCTCTCTCTCATCCTCTTCTCTTCACTCGTCCATCGTCTGTTTCTCTCCAGGTTTGTGATCTTTCTCTCAGACGGTGAGTTTGTGTTTGTGGTTTTCAGGTAAAATCACCTTTTTCTATTTTTCTAAAGTGTGTGTCGCAGTAAACTTATTTTTCTAAAGTGTGTGTTGCAGTAAACTTATTTTTCTAAAGTGTGTGTTGCAGTAAACTGTTTTATTTTTCTAAAGTGTGTGTTGCAGTAAGCTGTTTGCCGTTTTAATCCCGTTAATCTGAGACTTTGTGAGAATGTTTTTTGTTTCCCTTCAGCAGCAGAAGTTTTTCTCTCAGTTTTTTCACATTTTTTCTCAGTTTTTTTCAGTTTTTCCCAGTTTTTCTCCCTGTTTTCTTTAGGTTGTTTTCTGCAGAGTTTGCTCCCTTGTTTTAAATCTCTTTTTCTCGTGTCGTCCTCAGGGACTAACTCACCCGTCAGCACTCACTTCCTGTTAAGCTTTTACTCTGAAACTACGCTGGAGCTGAAACTTCCTGTTTTCAGAGTTTCAAAGGAATAAATCAAGATTAAAAAAAAAAAAAACAGAGGATGGGATTCTCTGAGCTGCTCCAGGAGGTGAGTTAAAAAAATCTGTGATCTGGATTATCTTTATGAACAATATTCTGCAAACTCAATAATCTGTCTGAACCCAAATAAGCTGTAATCTTTGAAATCTTCAGTTTTATTTATCCATCATCCGAAGCCCAATCACCCGTAAAATTAATCCTCCTGTTTCAGAATTAACTGTTTTCTAAATAATCTAAACTCTCAAATCAGAAAATATATCATCTGATTGTCTGATAATCTGTAAAAACTGTCAAATGATCAATTTAAAATTTGTTTAAATCTGTGTTCATCTGACACCGACTGTTTTAGACAAATTATTCTTTCACCTATTGACCCCTCAGATTAACAAACTACAACTTTATCTTTCAACTCTCAGATTAACAAACTACAACTTTATCTTTCAACTCTCAGATTAACAAACTACAACTTTATCTTTCAGCTCTCAGATTAACAGATTAAGGATTGTCAGATTAAGAGTGTGTAGCAGGTGTGTGTGACCTTAATGACTGAGTGTCACACCTGTGCTCAGGTGGGGGGCTTTGGCAGGTACCAGTGGATCCATGTGACCCTGATCAGTTTACCTGGATTAATGATGGCCAGTCAAAACCTCCTGAACAACTTCGTCTCTGGAATCCCTGCCCACCACTGCAAACTGCCGACCAATCACAGCTCATACAACCTGTCGCACCTACAGGTAACTAATAACAGTTACAGGTAACCAACCACACTTACAGGTAACTGATTTTACCTACAGGTAACCAACAAAACCTACAGGTAACCAACAAAACCTACAGGTAACTAATCACTTTAAAGGAGTGTTGGGTGATGATTTTTGTTGCTTGTAAAATGATGATAATTGTTGAATCATGATGTTGGTTGGTTGATGTTGGTTGGTTGATGTTGGTTGGATGATGTTGGTTGGATGATGTTGGGTGATGTTGGGTGATGTTGGTTGGATGATGTTGGTTGGATGATGTTGGGTGATGTTGGGTGATGTTGGTTGGATGATGGTGGTTGGATGATGTTGGATAATGGTTGTTGGATGTCGTTGGATGATGTTGGTTGGATGTCATTGGATGATGTTGGTTGATGATGTTGGGTGATGGTGGTTGGATGATGTTGGATGTAGTTGGAAGACGGTGGTTGAAGGATGTTGGTTGGATGTCGTTGGATGATGTTGGGTGATGGTGGTTGGATGTCGTTGGATGTCAGTGGTTGGATGATGTTGGTTGGATGATATTGGTTTGTTGTCATTGGATGACGGTGGTTGGATGATGTTGGGTGATGGTGGTTGGATGATGTTGGTTGATGATGTTGGTTCGATGATGTTGGATTATGTTGAATGTCGTTGGATGATGTTGGTTGGATGAAGGTGGTTTGATGACGGTGGTTGGATGCAGGTGGTTGGATGATGTTGCTTGGATGATGTTGGTTGGATGTCATTGGATGACGGTAGTTGGATGATGTTGAATGTCGTTGAATGATGTTGGTTGGATGAAGGTGGTTTGATGACAGTGGTTGGATGCAGGTAGTTGGATGATGTTGGTTGGATGACGATGGTTGGATGATGTTGGTTGGATGACAGTGGTTGGATGTTGTTGGATGATGTTGGTTGAATGATGTTAGGTGATGGTGGATGGATGATGGTGGTTGGATGATGTTGGTTGGATGACAATGGTCGGATGACGGTGGTTGGATGATGTTGGATGATGTTGGTTGGATGTCGTTGGATGAAGGTGGATGGATGATGTTGGATGTTGTTGGATGACGGTGGTTGGATGAAGGTGGATGGATGATGGTGGTTGGATGCAGGTGGTTGGATGATTTTTGTTGGATGACGATAGATGGATGATGTTGGTTGGATGTTGTTGGATGATGTTGGTTGAATGATGTTAGGTGATGTTGGATGGATGTCGTTGGTTGGATGTGGTTGGATGGATGTCGTTGGATGTCGTTGGTTGGATGATGTTGGATGTCGTTGGATGATGTTGGATGTCGTTGGTTGGATGTTGTTGGAAGTTGTTGGATGTCGTTGGATGATGTTGGATGTCGTTGGATGTCGTTGGATGATGTTGATTGAATGATGTTAGGTGATGTTGGATGGATGTCGTTGGTTGGATGTGGTTGGATGGATGTCGTTGGATGTCGTTGGTCGGATGTTGTTGGATGATGTTGGATGTCGTTGGATGATGTTGGATGTCGTTGGATGATGTTGGATGTCGTTGGATGTCGTTGGATGATGTTGGATGTCGTTGGATGTCGTTGGATGTCGTTGGATGATGTTGGATGTCGTTGGATGATGTTGGATGTCGTTGGATGTCGTTGGATGTCGTTGGATGAT
>RPOG01005270.1:21009-34263 GCA_008086565.1 Thalassoma bifasciatum | reverse complement strand
CGTGCTAATATCCTTTACACAATGATGTGGGTTTTTAATGCAGCGCCGCCTGAGGGGTCAAAGGTCACGGCCATTCAATGTTGGTTTTGGGCCTTGCTGCTTACGTGCAGAGATTTCTCCAGATTCTCTGAATCTTTTGATGATATTATGGTCTGTAGATGATGAAATCCATCAATTCCTGCAGTTGGACAAAGTTGAGCAACATTGTTCTTCAACTGTTGGACCATGTTCAACTTTCCCAGTCTTTAGTTGCCTCGAGTCCGACATCAAATTCCAAATGAGTGAATATTTGCAAAAAACTAAGTTTATCAGTTTGAACAAAAAAAACTTTGTCTCAGTAGTGACGCTCACCCTCTCGAGAAAATTTGGACAAAACCAGTTGAAAGTATTTCCAGTTGGTTCAGGTCTCCCCTTAAAGCTTTGTGATACATTAGAGTTTGAAAAAGTAAAAACTAAAGTGTGTTTTATTCCGCAGACCCACTAAGTTGAAATGTGTCCAAAGTCTTATGCAACAGTTCAAACTATTTTCCAGGAATTCAGTCGAGTGTTTCTGCGAAGTTTGAGCTCTGTGGGTTTGAGCGTGAATCCACGAGGATGAAGCAGACGGGGACGACGGAGTCTGAATTAGTAAAAATGAATTCTTTATTTTTGCAGTGTTGACTTTTAAATCCCCCAAAATGCATTGCAAACAGGTTTCCGGCGAGGGTTTTCTCCCACACTCCTTTCCCATGGTGCACCTCACTTAGAGCGCATGAATAGTTGATGCGCAAAAGAACAACAATTGTTACTTAAGTCTTCATATAATATTTAAGGGACAAGCGCAGCAGGTCGGCAGCGGCGGCCTTGTAACCGAAAGCACGGAGGAGTTTCGTGCAATTAAGCGCCGGGGGAAAACGGGAAGGAGGAATAAAAATGTTTTCTGAAGAAAGAGAAAAATAAATATATTAATGCGATTGTTCAAACTGCTCCCTTTTTTCCCCGTGAATTTAATTGGAGCTTGTGAGAGCTCGGCAGAAATAAAAGCAGAGTGGTTTGGAGCCGACAGATTGCCTCATATCCATGCAGAGACTCAGCCCACATTAAGGATGGCCTCGGCGTCTTCCTCCTGCCTCTGAAGGCTGCCGGAGCCTTGGCAGCAGCTGCTTTTGTTTATTCTGCACCTAACATGTCCTCCCCCAAAAGTTTACCCTTGATCAACAAGCATATTAGGTTATGCTAATATTAGTCGTCGTTAGAAATCTGCTCACGGCGCCGCTCGCCTCTCCGTTCACTGACTCATTTGTTTTGATTACTCTGTGTTCCTCCCGGTGCGTTAGCGGGCGGCGGCAGCGGCGGCGGCGGCTCTTCTGGGCAGCGTGGGCGCGCTAACAGAGGTGAGGGGTTAAATTCTGCACATCTATATTATTCGTGTTAGCTCTCAGCTAATGTGCGACTCCCACCTCCAGCTCTTAAACATGACAGAGGTGCACTAATGGACAGCTGGAGGGCTTTAATGTACCGGAGAGCGATGCACAGCCGGCAGCCGCGGCCTCCATTTCTCTGAGGAAAAACAAACAGCAAGCGGAGGGAAAGAAGCCATTTACAGCTCGCCTGGAACAGCGAAGAACACAACATGTATACATCCATCAAAACATGTTTGGGCTTCAGGAAACTGGAGAACGAAACAGATAAATAACAGCTATGAAATGATGCATGTCAGCGAAGAAAGCCGTTCAGTTTTTGCCAAAATAAAACCCAAATGCACGGCCAACTAACAATTTAAAGAGCTGACTTTTTCTCAAAATAAAAGCAATATTTCTGAAGTTTGGTCAAGTGCAACTGTGCCTTGCAAAGTGTTTCGATTGCAGCTCGTATCATGAGGTTCAATTTGCGCAAGGAGGCTGAAAGAACAGGCGGTAACCATGGATACTACAAACATTTTAAGACCTGAACTGTCATTCTGACGGGCGTTACTATTGTTGCTGACGTCAACCAATGAGCATCGCATGTGTCGGTGCTCACACACTTGCACAAGCGCATTTTGAATGTCCTTTTCGTCCAAAACACGATATGACAGAAGCGTGTCAAGTCTTCTTTGTCCTCTGTGTGAGCATGATTCGAAGCTTTTATTGTTGCTAACCTTTATAAAAAAGTATGCCATGCCTTGTTTGTTCTGTACAGTGTGTGCAAGCAGCTGATTATCTTTCGTCTCTACTTTCAGTTTCAGTTTTTACCTCATGATAAGGAGCAGATCATCCACAAATGGCTTGTGTGCAAAGAGAGGGAGAAGCTGTGAGAGGCTGGAGGATCTGATGATGCTGTCAAAGACCTTTAAGAGGAAAAGACTCGTAAATGTTGTCATACATGTTTGTTTATGTTATTTTTCTTCACTAAACCTCTTCAGTGTAATTCTAGGTTTGTGTTTTTCTTCAGTTTTAACTGTTTTACTCTCATATAACATGCAGCAAATTGGAAATAACTCCAGATATTGAAAGTTCAAAGTGTTGGAGAGAAAACAAATGGGCCTTAGCATTTACTCTCAGGATATTTTCTGACCCTTTTATGCTCAAAATAAGCAAGATAGTCAAGGCGGATATTTGAGGCTCAGGGTTAAAGGGTTAAATATGAACGCCAGAGTCTGTATTTATGGTAGCGGCCACTAACAAGGGACTTCTGGGATATGATTCTGGCTGGAGAGTTCACAGAAGAGTTGTCATAAAGTGCAATTTTACAAAGGATTCATTTGCGCCAGATCTGTTATCACTCCTAATCCGACCACACAAACTGCAACATATATATCTTGTGATATCTTGTGAAAGTGATTCACATCCAGTGTTGGACTTTGCAAAATTGGTGTTTCCATTTCACTCATGTGGTTAAATTCAATATCAAAACCTCTAAAAAAAAACCATCTCATAACAGCATAAAAACTTTTTATCCAAATCTGAGAGGGTTTTGGAAATTTTGCTATTTCCATTACCATTGTTTAAAATTGATATTTATTGATATTCACTGATATTTTGCGCAATTCTAGGTGTAATAGAAACACAACTACTGATTCAAACCTCACATTCAGAGTTCTCTAATAAAGTGTGACAGTCAAGGATCTTAATAGCAATCAAATATCTCTTTAAAAGTCATTATCCTTCTCTTCAAGGGTTTAGACAGCAGCACGCTTTCAATACTGACATGTTTGTTATCATGAATAAGTTTGAAAGTATGAAGATGAAACTTTACCACTGGATTTAAAACCTTGTTGAAGTTGTATATCGGTGAGGATAGAAAACTGTAGCGTCCTATTGCCTTTGTCTTTGCAATGTTCAACTTCACACGTCTATAGATAAAACTAATTAGATGCATGGTAAAAATTTATAGAAAAAGGGTTTTTTTGTGGGAAAACCTCAGGATTTTCCATGAGAAGACGGAAATACCGATGGGAGATGGATGTTTGGTATGGCTTGACTTAATGAAAATAGAAAGTACAGACAAAACAAGACCTAAAATATAAAACTTAGACTTTTCACATCTACTTTGAAAGGTCTCTGAGCACAAAATTCAGCCATTAGATAAACGTTTCTGACACTTCCTCAACAAGCTCTGACCTCAAACTCCTCCAACACCTTTGGCAGAAGTGACACGACAACAACGAGCCAGCAACGACCTCCAAACACCAACACTGGGCAGAATCTGCTCCTGTTAGTCCGATTATAACCTCGGCCAGGACAAACACCTGCTGGAGCCAGAAGATGAGGATCTGGAGAGAGAAGGTGTCACACACTTTGGCCTCTTGGTGTGAAGGTTTAGAGCAGTTTCTGTGAGCTGAGTGAAGACGGCAGAAACGAAAATAAAGACAAGAATGTGAAAACGATGAAGAAAATGCAACAAGAGTTTGAGGACGCCCTGAAGTCAAAGAGTGAAATAATGCCGCTGTCTTAAATCAAAAGTGTCTGGCAGGTGGATTTATATAAAGTTATTTCCGAAGCTGAAGGTCTTCCTTGGATTTAAACATTTGAGAAAAGCTTTAAGAGCTTTTTATGGGATCAGAAGTGACTCAGAGAGACGTGAACGCTCTGGGGTCAGAGGTCAGGGGGTCTGTACATTGATATTTAAATGAGTCGTAGCAACAGATAGCGTTGGTTGAAGTACAGAGACGTGACAATAACGATGAGTTCAATGAGAATGTGACTCTGATAACCTGCGGGGAGACTTTTCACAGGAGAGGACGGCGAGCAGGACTGGAATAAAGAAACCTACGCAGACCGAGATGAAGCTGCTCGGGGACACGGGAGGAGACGCAGAGATGACGGCGGGGCCACAGAGATACATATATATTATGTGATTAAAGAGGAAGAAGAGGCTGCTGGGCCGCTGACAGGCAGAGTGATGTAGTGGGAGTCCGGCGGCGGCTCTATATTCTCTAATTGACCCCGGTTAGGATCCACACACCCTTTCCCCGGCTCACAAAGAGCGCCTAATTGCTGCAGCTGATTGGGTCCTGATAGAATTACGGCTGTCAGTGAAGGTCATTAGGCCCAGATTCATCTTCCATCTCGGGGACGAAGAGAGCCGCCCTCCTTATTCCACAGGCTGTTTTAACGAGCTCGCTGTGAGCTCTTTTGTCAGGGAGAAAATCCCAGATAAAGAAAAGAAGCCGTGTGTGTGTGTGTGTGTGTGTGTGTGTGTCAGCGTGTTGTCTGCCTGTGATCTCTGATACACCGATCGATATTTGTAAGAGAGAACAACTTCCTCCCCTCCTGAAGGTGGAGGGATGTGGAGCGGCGGCGGCGGCAGAGGCGGCGGCGAGCGCTTTAATCTGGAGGGTCAAGCTCCACTTCCTGCTGAAGCTCTGCCGCAGGAAGGGGAGCTTCTCGGATAAAGACGGTATCACGGTCGACCTCCGATCTTTACAGACCTGAGGAGTGAAAGAGATACGAGCCACGAGATTCAGGCTGAACCCGAAGAAGAGTCCACAACATTAAAAACTTCAACTGACATGATTAAAAAAACAAAATATGAACCATACACTAGGGCTGAACGATTCTAGAAAAAGAAATAATTGCGATTTTTTCTTGCAGATATAGCGATTTCAGTTCGATTCACGATTTTCTTTAAATCAAACTTAAGCGAAATTTTCACAATCTGCAGTAACATTTACAAACTTGACAGAAAATTACATCAAACCATTGAAACATCTGAAGCTTTTACTCTAACATGAGGATGAAAATAAAAACTGAAGGTAAGAATTGTTTCAAACTTTGAGATAAAAAGTCAATATTTTAATATGAAAAGTGGAAATTTTGAGAAATAAAAACAAAATTCTGAGACAAAAAGTCAATAAACTTCCAGAGTTTAAGAAATCAATTTAACATTATGTGAAAAAAGTCCAAACTTTCTCATTTAAGGTCAAAATTTTAAGATAATAAAAAGTCTAAGTTTTGAAATAAAGGCAATGTTTGAGATAAAAAGTTGAAATTTGGATACAAAAGTCAAAACTCTAAGATTTAAGTCAAAATTATACAAAATAAAAACAAAATTAAAGGATAGAAGGCAAAAAAAATAATTATAAAGAAGATTTTTAGATAAATAGTCGAATTTTGACTTTTATCAAATCCCAAGTCTAACACTATTATTCTTATATTATTATTATTATATTATTATTATTCTATTCTTCTTATTTCTAAACCCGACTTTTTAAATTGTATTTTTAGTTTTAAAAACTGAGGAACAAAAAGAGCTATCTTTGACTCTTAACTTATAAAAAAAAATGTAGTGCAAAATATTCTTACGTGTGTCAAATTAAATAAAATAAAGTACAAAACAACTTTAAAAAAATCCAACAATCCCAAGGAAAAAAGGATTTTTCCAACAGTCTCACACTCAAAGACAGGTGTGTGTGAAACAGCTGATATAACAGATCCTGGGTCAGTCAGGAGCAAATAAAAATCACAGCTTTAACGATCACATGATCACCATGTTTGAAATTGCGATTTCTATCAGAAAACGATAAATCGTTCAGCCCTACTATAAACTGCAAAAACTCAAAATCTTACCAAGTTAGATTAGTTTAGTCTTGTGTTCAGTCTTGAAAACATCTCAATTTGACCCATTTCTCAGCTGAAACAAGCTTTTATTGACATTCTTAAAATGTTTTCAGCTGCTGAGTTGTTGTTCAGAGAATTTGAAGATTTTGAATCCAATAAACAAAGCTTTATTTGAATCTGCAGCTCAACAACACTGTTGTTACTGTGGCGGTTGCCATGGTGACCACGTTCTAAAAACGACAACAAGAGGAACCTCATAACCTATATATTCATTTAAAACACTTTCTTTTACTGTTTGAAGTGAATATTTTCTATAATGGAAACATAAATCATGTATCAAAGACTATTTCTGCCGGTTAAATATATAAAAGTGAAAAAAGTACCTTTGTCGAGATTCTCCTTTTTTTTTTTTTTTTTTTTTTGGCCCAAATTAAGGTCAACATTTTATTATTATTTTTTTAATCCTGTCAATTTGTTGCAATTATTCTTTTTAATATACATATATATTCTATCAAGATTTTTATCTTTTGTATCAGAATTTTGGCTTTTCACTTTAAAATCTTGAATTTCCAATCATAATTTTGACTTTTTATCCAAAAATAATTGTCTTTTCTCAGAATTTAAACTTTTAAACTCAAAAATTTTGACTTTTTACATAACATTGTTGACTTTTCCTCCAATAATTTCAATTTTAATTTCACACTTTCAACTTTTATCGCACAAATTTGACTCTTGATTTCAAAATTCATCTTTCTTCCCCGTTTATTTGATGCAACAATTTGATTTATAATCCAAAGATTTTTACTTTACTATTTATTTAGTCTTTTTAACCTCCAAATCTTAATTTTTTTTACTCACAACTGACTTTTTGATATAAAAATTTAGGCATTCATCTCAAAATTTAGACCTAGTTCTTCAAATTGTTGACTTTTTCTCCTGTAATTTTTGCTTTCTTTTCAAAAGTTTCATCGTTTTTTCTTCTCAATTTTGACTCTTTATCTCAAATTTGTGACTCTTTCTTCTAATTATTTAGACTTCTATTCAAAGAAATGGCTTTATCTCAAAATAATACTTCTTCCTTCAAAATTTGACTTTAGTTCCTCACACTTTTGAAGTTCTACAGATTAACTTTGTATAATTCAATTGGCCAAAATATTCTCAAAATCAGGCTTCCATAATAATGCCTTAACACGAGCTGACATAAGAAGTAAAACATATTTATTCCTCTTTTGCAAATAATATAATTTTAAAACTTTAAATACATTCAACATACACCTTTTCTAGATTTTATATTCTTATTTCAAGATTTCCTTTCAAGATAAATTATCGAATAATTTGACCAGAATTAAGACACAGCTTCTCTTTTTTTCATTATTTACAGCGAACATGCTGCTTCTTTTGTTTCATGTTCTTCGTTCCTGGTCCCTGAAGGCATCACGGCGCTGAGAGGGAGCTAAATAAACTCTAACTTCATCATCACTGCGCTGAGATCCACTCGTCGCTCCTGTAGGACGCTCTTGTGCACGCTTCCATCTGCGGCGGCGACGGCGAGCTCATCACTCATCGAGGTGCACGAGAGCCCTCCAGGACGACCTGACAATCACCATCACAGAGGCATTCTGGGAATTCTTCCTCTCTGTACCGCTGATGTCAAACACATCTGTGATGTTTTCCTGACGTGTGACACACCTGTAGAGTTCGGCGGGAGGTGGTTTCGCCGTAGCCTTGAAGAAGACGCGGAGAGCGGCGGTTTGAGAGGGTCAGGTCACATGACGCGGAAGACCTTCAGCGGGTTTTTCTCCGGCGCTGCACCTCTGAACAGCTGAGGGATTTGAGCTGCATGTGTGTGTGTGTGTGTTCATGTTTTGTTTACCTGGAACACTTCAAAAACAGCGAGCGTGCAGAGAGGTAAATAGCAAAGAAGAGGTAATTGCACACAAGGGGCGAGTGTGTGTCTGTATTAAAGATGGAGTGCAAATGAGAGACTGTATGTGTGTGTGTGTGTGTCGAGCATGTGCAGAGAGCTGTGTTTTTCACCACCACAGAGTTGGCACAGGTGTCAAAAAAATCAGCAATTAGCAAACAAACAAACAAACAAAAGGGGCGAGGAAGTGAAGGAAGTGAAGGGAGTAGGCGAAGAGGAGTGATGGCGGTCGCCAGAGGAGGGATCACATGACCAACAGGCATGAAGACACATGACGACTGACGGTTTTTACTCCTCCACGCTGTGAAAACTGCACAATAAAACCTCTTTAATATCTACATAAACTGGTAAATTCAACAAAAAAATATGTGGTAACTAGGGCTGAACGATTTTAGAAAAAGATCTTATTGCCATTTTCTTGCAGATACAGCGATTTCAATTCGATTCACGATTTTCTTTAAACCAAACTTTAGTGAAATTTTCACAATGTACAGAAACATTTACAAACTTGACAGAAAATTACATTAAACTATTGAAACATCAAAAGCTTTTACTCTAATACGAGAATGAAAATGAAAACTGAAGGTAAGAATCGTTTCAAACTTTTAAATGAAAGGTCAATATTATAATATAAGAAGTAAAAATTTTGAGAAATAAAGACAAAATTCTGAGACAAAAAGTCAAGATCTTGAGATGAATCTTCTTAAGTTTAAGAAATCAGTTCAACATTATGTGGAAAAAAGTCCAAACTTTCTCATTTAAGGTCAAAATTTTATGATGACTTAAGTCTGAGATAAAAAGCTGGAATTTTGATAAAGAAAGTCAAAATTCTAAGATTTAAGTCGAAGTTATGAGAAATAAATACAGAGACAAAAAAAAAAAATAATAATAATAAAAAGAAGATTTTTCGATGATTTGTCAAATTTTGACTTTTCTCAAAACCTAACACCCATTCCTGCTTTTTCTGAACCGGACTTTTTTAATTGTATTTCTAATTATAAAAACTGAGAACAGCCATGCGTAAAGCACTGCAAAAACTGAAATCTCAGCAAGTCATTCTGTCTTATCTGTCTTAAAAATTGTCTTATTGTTCTTAATTTGAGCCACATTCACCAGACCAGGTCATAAAAATGTCTTATTTCAAGTTTTTTTAAGACAAAAATGAGGTGTAAATTGCTTGAAACAAGTCAAAAAAATCAGCCAATGGGATAAGACGAATTCACCCGGGAAGTTTCTTGAAATTAGAAAGATGTCTTAACACAAGAATCTTTTATCTTATCCCATTGGCAGATTTTTTTTTACTTGTTTCAAGCAATTGATGCCTCATTTTTCTCTTTAAAAAACTTGAAATAAGACATTTTTATGACCTTGTCTAGTAAATGTCGCTCAAATCTTACTAAATTTTACTAAAATTAAGACATAATGACTTGCTTAGATTTCAGTTTTTGCAGTGAACAGCAACTTCATCCTCTAAATTTGTACCTTTTTGTCATGAATAATCAAAAAAATCAGTGATTTACTTATTCTACTGCCACTTTTAGACCATATTAAGAGTTAATAATAAAAAAAAAATAAACATGAACCTGCAATATGCTCTTTAAGTTTGCTCTCGTAAAATAACTTAAATGTAAGTGGCTGCATTTACAAACATGGTGACACTTGGACAAAAGGCTCTGGACACCAAATCAATGAGGGGGTCACAAAGGCCGAGTATTTCCCATCAGCTTCGCCTCCAGATTTTAGATTCAGTCCTGCAAAACCCGATATTTTGACTCGGCGATGGTTCAGAGGGAAAGGTCAACAGGTCGACAGAATCAACTCCTTTATTCATCAGGAGTCGATCCTCCAACGACTCCACCCTGAGGCCCAGCTGTTGGAGGAAGCGGTTCCTGTTTTTTTCTGCAGCTTTAACACCGTTTTCTCCTCCAGGTTTCCCTGATGCTGATTATCTGTGATGTTTTGAATGTTGGGCTCTGTTGCAGCGACTTCCTGTGGTTTTATTCTGTGTGTATAAACAACCTGCAGCAGGTGGACCCGCACCTTCAAACTCTGACATTTATTATCTCTGCAGGAGCTGGCAGCGGCTCGCAGAGGGTCAGCACTTCTGCAGCTCCTGACAGGACATAACACACACAGGAAGTTAGAGTGTGTGTGAGTGTGTGTGTGTGTGTGTGAGAGCAAGTGTGTGCGCGCTCTAGACATCTTTGCCAAGTGATACGTCTGAGCACAGGAACAATAAAAACATCAGACGTAAAGTCAAAGAAGATTGTTCCAGAAATAACCTCCTGGAGCTGCCACTTGGCCCCGCCCACTCTAAGGTTGGCGAAAACTAATGGTGCATCATTTTTAATTGCCCCTGCATGCAATTTCCTGACAGATGCAATCAAGGCTAATTACTTACTGACAGCATTATCAAGTTTCCGTCTCGTACAAAAGGACCGATCCTTAACGCCGCCGCCAAATTAAAGTGTTGTGAGCTAACGAGCACGTAGAGGCGCCAATTAAAACACAAAGAGTGGCTCCGGCTCTGGCTCCGTCCCCGAGGCTTCACATGAAAGCTGGGTTTCTGCTCTCTGAGACTCTGCAGGACAGAGGAAGAGGAGGAAGAGGAGGAAGAGGAGGAGGGTGAGGGGCCCTCAGAGACTCGCAGCTGATTGGTTCTTACAAACAATCTGCTTGAGTCCGAACCCTCAACACGCGGCTTTAAATTAAGCTTCAAGGAGACACTTCATGTATGTCCAGGATGACAGAGACTTACTGAACTAATGACATCATCACTTAGGAAGCTCCTCATTGGCTCATGGTTTAATTAGGGGGCCTCAAACACCAAGGTCTGCCCATTTCTTGCTTGTGTTGCACGATACTTTGGACAAAAGTGTCTGTTTAACAGTGTTGAAGAGCAGGAGACAGCTAAACAGAAGACAGAAAGAGCATCAGCTAAAGGCTAAAACACTTTTAATGCTAAAACACAAGCTAACGGCTAAAACACCAGCAAGAGACTCAAACACAAGCTAAAGGCTAAAACCAGAGTAAAAAACTTTTGTAGTAGCTAAAGGCTAAAACAGGAGCTAAAGGCTAAAACCAGAGTTAAAGACTTTTGTAGCAGCTAAAGGCTAAAACACGAGCTAGAGACTAAAACAGGAGCTAAAGGCTAAAACACTTTTAATGCTAAAACAGGAGCTAAAGGCTAAAACACTTTAATGCTAAAACAGGAGCTAAAGGCTAAAACACTTTTAATGCTAAAACAGGAGCTAAAGGCTAAAACACTTTAATGCTAAAACAGGAGCTAAAGGCTAAAACCAGAGTTAAAGACTTTTGTAGCAGCTAAAGGCTAAAACACGAGCTAGAGACTAAAACAGGAGCTAAAGGCTAAAACACTTTTAATGCTAAAACAGGAGCAAAAGGCTAAAACACTTTAATGCTAAAACAGGAGCTAAAGGCTAAAACACTTTTAATGCTAAAACAGGAGCAAAAGGCTAAAACACTTTAATGCTAAAACAGGAGCTAAAGGCTAAAACCAGAGTTAAAGACTTTTGTGAGACTAAAACAGCAACTAAATGCTCAAACACGAGCTAAAAGCTGAAACAGTCTAAGGCTTAAACACAGGTCAAAGGCTAAAACACAAGCTTAAACCTAAAACAGGAGCTAAAGGCTGAAACAGAGGCCATAGGTTAAAGCATGGACGAAAGACAAGAACTAAGCTAAAGGCTAAATTACTAGCTTAAGGCTAATACAGGAGCTAAAGGCTAAAAAAGGAGCTGAAAGCTAAAACACAGGCTAAAGTCTGAATACAAGCTGAAAGGCTAAAACAGGAACCAAACACTTACCAGCTAAAGGCTATAATACTAGCAAGAGACTATAACAGCAACTAAAAGCTGAAACAGGAGCTATAGATTAAAACATGGACGAAAGACAAAAACTAAAAGCTTAAGGCTCTAAACACAAGCTGAAGGCTAAAACGCAAGGTAAATGCTAAACAGGGGCTAAAAGGTAAAACACAAGCTGAAGGCTAAAACACAGGCTAAAGTCTGAATACAAGCTAAAAGGCTAAAACAGGAACTAAACGCTTCAACACCAGCTGAAGGCTTTAACAGAGTAAAATATGAGCTAAAGGCTTGAACAATATCTAAAGGCTTAAACAGAAGCTAAACACTAAAACAGGAGCTAAAGGCTGAAACAGGAGCTAAAGGCTAAAACAGTCTCTAATGTGTTTGTGCTGATGTTGATTCCTGTCCACATGCAGCAGTTATTCTGCAGTGATCTGTTCAAACCTGAGAGTCTATCAATAAAATGAAGAGCCAGGTTACGTTTGCTCTGCTTGGTGAGGTTGGAGTTGGTAGATGAGACCTGGTAGGACAAAACCAGGATTCACTAACACACCTGAGTCGTTAAAAAATCGTTCTCCCTGATGCTTCTCTTCTTCTTCTCTGCTTTTATCACATCACTTTAGCCGCTTTATCGCCGCACAAATAGACTGAGCTTGAGTCGAACAGTGGGAGTAAAACGACCCGGGCTGACGGGCCTTTCAAGGAGACCTTTAAATCTGAGGAAAAATCCACGACTTCATCCATAAAAACATCCCTCACTCCTCTCAGCCGCAGCCATTAGAGCTAATTCAGCTCTCAGCTCCTCATCACAGCACACGGAGCCTGAACCTCCAGCCCCAGAGCGCCGACTCAAACAAACAGTCTCAAAGAGCCACAGAGAGCGCCGGGAGAGCGGCGTGGCTGTCATTCACAGAGTTTGCATGATGTATGAGGCAGGGACGAGCGTGCACCTCGCTGTGACTCTAAATAATTAAAGGAAAAAATGAAGCTTCAAACGTTGTCATCGCAGAGGTAGCGTGACTCACCGGTTAATCAATGCTAACAGCGAGTGTCAGGGGACCAAACAGATCAATTCCCCCGACGGCGGCGGCAGGAAAGCCAGCTTCAAGCGTGACACTGATAGACTGACAGAGAGCAGAGGGATGGAGGCACCAAACACAAAGGAGCAGCTGATAAACAGAGAGCAGGTACAGGAGAGACATGCAGGTGGTGCTACATGTGCAATCAAAAGCTGCATATTGTTGGAACTCAATGAAAATGTAGAGCAGAGACAATAAAAGCCGGGAGGCTTGGGTGCGTCCTTTGTGTCTGAACTAATAACTGGTTGTAGCTGATACAAAGCTGGCATCTGCTGCAGAGCTGTTTCCGTATCATTATCCTCACATTGTTCTGTACATGAACAGGGATTAGAGCCAGAGAGGAGTTCAAATCAAACATCATTCTGTTAAATCAGACCTTTGCAGATGAGAAAAACACAAATTCA
>RPOG01005269.1:14076-34280 GCA_008086565.1 Thalassoma bifasciatum | reverse complement strand
CATGCTCGCCCACAGTTCACTCAGACTCCGTGGGGATCCTCTGGGTTCAGATTGTCCGCCTGCTGACTCAGCGTCTGTCGGCTCAGTGGAGGAATGACTCAACACTTTGTCTGTCAGTACTGGAAGTACTGGGTGGACTGGCCAAGGTACACACACACACACACACACACACACACACACACACACACACACACACACAAACAAATACTGACTTATTCTATGGCACCTGTTCCTCTCCATGATGCCCCCCTGTGGCTGTTCAGGTTGAGGTGAGTGTGGAGGAGAACGAACGGAGGCGAGCGCTTGGGTTGATCTGCGGTTACATCGTGTTTCAGTGCAGTCGTCCACCTCCCCTTCACTCCAGAGATCTGCACTCCATCATAGTCGCTGCTTTCTACTGTCTCAACGTCTGGTTGACTCAACACCCAGCCATGCTCCACAACCAGGTAACCAGAGAACAGGTACATGGAGAACAGGTACATGGAGAACAGGTAACCAGAGAACAGGTACATGGAGAACAGGTAACCAGAGAACAGGTAACCGGAGAAGTTGGGACATTGTGTAATATGTAAATAAAAACAGAATGCAATAATTTGCAAATCGTCTTCAACCTATACTCTACTGAATTCACCACAAAGACAAGATATTTAATGTTCAAACTGAAAACCTTTTCGTTTTGGTGCAAATAATTTCTCATTTTGGAATTGATGCCTGCAACAGGTTTAAAAAAATCTGGGACAGGTTCATGTTTCCCACTGTGTTACATCATCTTTCCTTCTAACAACACTCACGAAAAGTTTAGGACCTAAGGACATGAATTGTTGCTTTGTCTTTGCATGGTAGAGTTTGAACTGTCACTTGTAGATTTAGTGATGAATTGACTCAACCAAAAATGGTTTTCTGAAGTGTTCCTGAACCACGTGGTAAAATCCTTTACACAATGATGTTGGTTTTTAATGCAGTGCTGCCTGAGGGGTCAAAGGTCACGGGCATTCAGTGTTGGTTTTCAGCCTTGCTGCCTACATGCAGAGATTTGTCCAGATTCTCTGAATCTTCTGATTATATAATAGACTGTAGATGATGGAATCCCTAAATTCATTGTAATTGAATGTTGAGAAACATTGTTCTTAAACTGTTGAGCTTTTTTTTATTCAGGAGTTGATGAAGTGGTGAACCTGACCCCATCTTTGCTTGTGAAGGACTCAGCCTTTTGGGGATGCTCCTTTTACTCCCAATCATGACACTCATCTGTTTTCAATTAACCTCTTCACCTGTGGAATGTTCGAATCAGCTGTTCTTTGAGCATTCATCAACTTTCCCAGTCTTTTGTTGCCCTTGTCCCAGCTTTTTTGAAACATGTTCAAATTCAAAATGAGCAGATATTTGCACAAAAACAATAACATTCATAAGTTTGAAAATTATTTACATTTTGCACAATCTCCTAACTTCATTGGAATTGGGGTTGTATAAGTACAGAGACAATGCATCACCTGACAGCTCCTCCCAGGATTTCCTCTCTCTGATCAGACTCTTCAGACTGTGTAAGTGTAGGAAGCCTTTCTCGCCCACCAGGGGGAAGTTTCCATAAGTGAGTGACATCATATGAGAATGATGACCTGTTTGTGTTTCAGGAGAGTCTGCTGGAGGTCCTGGAGATCGTAGAGTTGGGGATTTCAGGCAGTAAGTCCAGACAGGAACAGGAAGTGAGGTGTAAGGAGGAGAAGGATTTGAACCCGGTGTCTCTGAGGGTGAAGGAGGCGGCTGAAGCCACACTGAGCTGGTGAGCAAAACAAACAAAACAAACAAACCTGTAAAGATTCAGACATGATGAGCTCAGCTTGTGTGTGTGTGTGTGTCAGGTGTAACATGTGTCCTCGTGTCTCAGTGTGATGCAGATTTCAGGGGCCTCTCCTTTCCTTGGGGCCCCAGTGGATGAGGACGCTCTGATTGGTCTCTCCCCCTCTGGTGGCGACAGTGTGAAGAAGTTCAGATACTTTGTGGTGGACGGCTCAGTGATCCTGGCTTTTCTAGAACATCCACAAAGGCCTGAGCCAGGTGAGACACGCTGAGTTTAGCAGCACCACGTTACAAAAACCTGAAAGGTCCTGAACATCAGGTTAATCCAGTTTTAGAACAGACTTTAGAAATCTACTGTCAGCTGTGACAGACAGCAACATAAATTTAATATTTTACATCTGGTGTGTGTAGATCCAAACCCGTCACTCATAGTTCTGATCAGAGGACCATCAGGGTCTCACACCTGGACTCTACAGCACCACCTGCAGCCCAGAGAAGAAAGAACAAACACACAGGTGATCTCCTCAGATTTACACACAACTGCTCAAAACATGTGAAGTGTGAATACTATCCTTAACTTGTGCTTTGACATTTTGAAGAAAAACAGCATCATTTTTAGAACCTGGCTCTGTAGAGAGCAGAAGTGAGAGAAGAGGAAAACTCTGAATTATGACACAGTTATTACAGGGAGAATGAAAAAAGGTTGATCATCATCTCTTAGTTTGTCTTTGATTATCCAAAGCAGAAAACTGTGAGCCCAGAACCTGAAAGTGCAGCCCAGAGGGATGCTGGGATACCATGTGAAGTCCATCATCAGCTGCTGTCTGAAAGCATAGACATGGTTTATACAGTGAAGGCAGATCTAAGTATTCCAGATCTGCATCAAACTGTATCCAAAGAGGTAAGAACCTGGAGCAGGTGTTTGATGGTGATCTGGTATTTGGCTGTTGATTTGGACTAAACCCTGAAAATGTTTTTATGAAGTTAAAAAGATTGAAACGATCTTGTTACATCTAATTTACACAATAAATCCATTTGTGTTTTATTGGCTGAAACTTTCGTAACAGTTTTTTAAAAACCACAAGTTAAAGTAAATAGACTGGTTCATCCTGAATCTGGTAGATGAGGATCATGAATCCATCCATATATCTATTGGCAATTTCCCCATCCATTCATTATTACAACTATCTGTTCATCCATCCATCTATCTATCTATCTATCTATCTATCTATCTATCTATCTATCTATCTATCTATCTATCTATCTGTCTATCTATCTATCTATCTATCTATCTATCTATCTATCTATCTATCTATCTATCTATCTATCTAAAATCCATCTGTCATACATTCAAATGTTCATTCATCCATCCAAAATCCTTCTATCCATCCATCATCTATCCATCCATCCATCCATCCATCCAACCATCCATACATCCAAGATCCACCCATTGTGCATTCAAGCATTCTTTAATCCATCCAAAAGCCATCCATAAATCTTTTATCTCTCCCTTAATCAATCAATTGATTGATCAATTGATCCATCCATCCATCCATCCGTCCATCATCCATTCAAAATGAATACATACATACATCCAAAATGCGTCCATGTCTTTCAACCCTAGCTTCATCGATCCATCCCTCCATCCATCTATTGATTCATTCACCCATCTTTCCATCTATCCATCCATCCACCCATCCGTCCATCCATTTATCCATTTATTCATCCATTGATTCATCCGTCTATCAAATATCTTCAATCCATCCCTCCATCTATCCAATAATTTATTTACTCATCTATCCATTCACCCCTTTATTCATCTGACATTCACCAATCATACAATCATTCATCCAACAATTGTTCACCCATCCATCCATCATATCTATCACTCCATCTATCCAACCTACTTTTCATCTATCCATCCACACACTCATCCATCCATTTTTCATCCATCCTTTGCACATTCATCCCTCTCATGTTACAGCTGTCCTCTGTTCTGAAAGCAGTCAGGTGTGCTGCATCTGTTCTTCTCTTTCTGTTTAAAGTCATGGTGGTGTGTGTGTATCAAGCGTGACTCCGGGTGTGTGTAGGGTCCTAACTCCTCCTCTGTCAGGTGCAGAAGCAGCTGGAGTGTGTGCGAGCAGCACTGAAGAGGTGCAGACAGGTGGAAGCTCACCCTCAGGTGAGCGGGCAGTCAGCTGTTTCGCCTCCCTGTAAGCCCCCGACGCCCCCCACCAAGTTTCAGACGGCTCGAATGTTCCTGTCCCACCTGGGCCTGCTGACACCTGAGACCCTGAAGGTACAAATAACTGATTCACTCAAGCATTGATTCTGTCAGTCTCACCTGTCTTCCTCTCACCTGTGTCTCTGCAGGACTCAGGACCTGGGGGTGTCTCCCCTGAGCTGCTGTCTCTGGACTCTTCTCTTCCAGGTTTCTCAGACGATCTGAGACGTTTGGACCGCCTGCCGTCCAGAAACTGTGATTCTGCTTTTGTTTTCTACATGAGAGCAGGACAGAAAACAGCTGCTGAGGTCAGACTCACCTGTCTGTCTCACCTGTCTGTCTGTAAACAGTGAAGGTCTCACCCACCTGTCTGTCCTGTCTCGTTGTAGATCTTACACAACGTAGAGTCCAGCAGCAGCGTCTCACCTCACTTCCTGGACTTCTTGGCATCTCTTGGTCGGCCTGTGGAGGTGGGGCATCTACAGGTGTCACATGGTGCAGGTCAGTGTTCTGATTGGTCAGTGAGATAAGTCAGATATTACATTGGGTTAAATTTTTCTGAGACATGTTAATGATTCTCCCAGAATTCCCTGCTGTGCTCGGTAACAGTGGAGGTGGCGTGTTCAATGGGGAGAAGTTTGTTTTGAAGTATGCAGACGCTCTTACTGAAATCACCTTCATCGTCCCATCATCATCCTCACCTTCATCACCATCACCACACAGTGAGTGAAACACTGATGGAAGTCATGACGTCACCACAGTCATGATGTCACAGGGTGTCTTTTCTTTCCTTGTTATTTTTAGAGACAGTTCGGTCAAAGAGTCCTGGAGAAGCGAGCACATCGACTGAGCCGTCATCAAACCTGCTCAGTGTCTTTGGCCTCAGCCACAGCTCCCCTCAGCCTGGGGTACAGATTTTAATGGTCAAAGATAACCATCAGCTTTATTATTGTCCTGTCTCTGACCGCCCTCTCTCTCTCATTACTCTAGAGTTCTCCGGTTGATGAAATGAAATCTTTCCCTTCCATGTCGTCGATAGTCGGCTCTGAGTCCAAACTCCTGATCATATGGGTCGAACGCTTTGAGGACATTGGTAACTTACAGTGAATTGATGTTTAGTGTTTTGGTATTGGCTGTGTAAAAGCTTCATCCTGACTCAGGGGCCTTTGTACTTGAACAATTGATGGTTGTACTCTTTAAGCAGGGCCGTTGCTAGGCATTCTGGGCCCCTGAAAGAGTATCGACGTGGGCCCCTCTACCCGATTCAGTGCCACTTTTTTTACAACTGTCAGTGAGCCCTAGTGGACTATGGGCCCTTAGGATTGTCACCACCTTTTCTCCCTATACCACGGCACTGTCTCTGAGCGATGGGTCACGAAGTTTCCTTAAACATGCCTTAGCTGAGTGAACAAACTGTTACAGTTCACTTAAAAAAAATAAAAATGTAAATCTGTATTCATAAACTTATGAAATAATGTAAGCTTTTGTTAAATCACATTATTTTAATTGCATATTTGAAATCATGTATATCAAACCTATAGAAAAATATGAATTCAGCTGTACTAATATTATTTTGCTGCTCAACTTCGTTCGACCTGTTCACGCTGTAAATCATCAAAATAGAGCAAAACCCAACATCTGACTGAAATGCCTGGACTTCCTGTCAGGGTTTGGATCCAATACAAACAATAATAACTTTTCGGTAGGTCTTTGCATGGTACATAAAGTGAGTTTGAAAGCTGAGGGGACACTGTAAGGCAGGTATTCAAACTTATTGTAAAGGGTGTTTTGTTCTTCCCCATGTTTGAAACATGGATCTATCGTAACATTACTGAGGGGTCTGACTAAAAGAGTGTGGATTTTATTTTCATATTCTGAACAAAGCCCTGAATCTCCCCGTAAACTGATCAAACAATTTAAAAAATTGCACGAGGTCTTCATGGGACTTTCTGAAATGATGAGGTCATCACATCAGGATCCCCTGAGTGGTTCATGAAAGAAACGTTTCTTGAAACTTGCCTGTAAAACAGTACTTCTAAGAAAAAGTGGTCTAATTGAATTGAGTGATTGTAATCTCCACAGTGATGATGATACTTTACAGGCTGTGAAATACAAAAATATTGCAAGAAAAGGAAAAACATCATTATCACCTTGCGATGAGACTGAGTCCAGTCATCAGTTTAGTTCAGCTCAGATGAATTGATGATGTTAAACTAAGATTATGAAGGTGGAAGTATCAGTATCTCAGCTCTGATCCACCTGAGACAAAGGAAGTTTGAAGTTTGATTTATTCTGTCCATAAAGACTCGATCTGTCTTCGTGTTTCAGAAGGTTTCCCTCTGTCTGATCTGCTGACAGAGATAAAAACTGACACACCAACGAGGTAAAACAACAACAACAGTGACTCAACACAACTTTTATCAGCTGAACATAAACACACCAGATCTGAGCTTCCTCTTCGTCTCTGTGTCAGTGTGGCAAACGTCCGGCTCATCTTCATCCATCCTCTGAAATCTGGACTCTACCGGATCTGTTCTCATGGAAACCCCAGCAGTAAGTTCAGTGTGGTCATCCCATTGGTCAATGGGAGCGTGGTCAGCAAAAGGTCCCTGGGTAAGTCTGTTTATCTCACTGTCTGTCTGTTTTTATACTTGAACTATATTACTTTAAATAATCCAACTTTAAACATATAAGAACTGTAAACTGAGCTCATGCATTTCATACATGTTTTCATGACAGTAACAAGCATTTAAAGCCCAAACCTTGGTCTTTCTTTCAAACTTTTATTGCTTAAACATAACCGATGATAAGTTTGTGTCACTCATATTAGATCAAAGAAGTGGTATTTATTTTTTTCATATTTTTGAACTGATGTTCAGTTAAAAGGTCAAATGACTGTGCTAAATCTCAGTGAAGTGTCACATTTCATAAACAAACATGAGTTGGAGTAATCCAAAAATGAGACCTCATGGTGCTCTGAATGAGTCGTTAAAAGTCACACAAAATTTCAGAGATCAGAACCAGAATTTTACAAACCCATGACATCACCAGTTGATGAATCACCACAAAAGAGCAAACAGAACTAAACCCTATGTTTACAAGCACTTTAAAGTTTCCCTACAGAGACAATAAATGACATAGAATTTCAAGGAGGGTTCTGCAATTTTCTTGGGTTTGAAGATTCTTAGGCCCCGTTTACACGAGAGCAGTTTTAGGGTGAAACGCAAAAGAATTGTTGTGTTTCAGCCTCCCGTTTGCATGGAAACGGTGTTTTCACCGACCGAAAATGCAAACTTTTGAAAATGCACTCCAGAGTGGAACTTTTCGAAAACGTCGTTTTCACTAAGTTCAGCTCTGCTCGTGCGTATTGAGCCTCCAATGTGCCAGGCACGAACCAAACAACAACAATGGCGACCTATTGTTTCAATCTTCAACTGCTCACCTCTTTTTCAGCCTCCATACTGTTGTTGTGTATACGACTCCTACAGTTATATCACCATCTTTAGGCCTGACATACATACTACAGTGTTTTAAGTCCATCAGCGTTTCCGTGTAGATGCAGGAGGACGGTTTTCATTGGGTTTTCATGCATTTCAGGGTGAAACGCTGTGAAATGTTGTTGTGTAAATAGGGCCTTAAAGTGGCTGTGAGGTGAATCCGATTGCAGCGACTCCCTTCGGCTGGTGGACTTGCACAAACTGTCGTGGTGTAGTTGCTATGAAAGTGAAAGTGAAAGGAGCTTGGACACTGCTTTTAACACTGGTTGTCTTGTTCAAGACAGCTTTTCACTGGATGCAGCACGACGTGGTTATGTATTCATCAACAGTTACATAGCGCTGTTTTGTGAAATGTAATAAAAAGCGATCTTTGTGAGTTTGTACTGTAGTTTAGTACTCGCAGCCTGGTGCTATGTATTGGTACCATGCAACATTAGTGAATCCTGGTTATATCCTACCAGTGCTCATCTACCAACTACAACTTCTACCTCTTCCTCACCTGTCCTCAGGTTTCTTGGTCAGAGAGACTCTGATCAACTGCAGCCATCGGCGGCGGCTGGAGAGTGACTCCGCCCCTGCGCCACGTGTCAGAAGGAAGCAGGTGATCAGTGACATCATCGCTCGTTACCGCAGCCACTGCTCTGAACCAGCTTTCTACTCTGCACTATTCCAGGACCCTTTGTGACCCCTTAACCTTTGTGACCTTTGACCCCTCTGATTCATCTGGTCGTCATTTCAATAACTATTCATTTTGAGGTGAACAAACTGAAACATTGGAGCCTGTTTTGTTTTTTAAATCATGTGTTTTTTGCTGCTTTTGAAGAATATTTCAACTCTAGTTATCCTAGAAAATGTAATGTTTGTCAATATTTGCAAACTGAATTGACTGATTAAATCTGATTTGAAAACATACAACAAAATGAGCCGTGCCAATTCAAATTTAAACAAAGAGTGCTAAACTAAACTTGCTCGAAAATATCCTTCATGTTTCTATCCTCCCCTTTACTTCCTGTTATTTATTTTAATGCACACACAGTTCTTGTAAATGATAATACATTTTAATCTTGATTATGTGCAATTTATTTATGTGTTGAATTAATTCCTTGTCATTTAAGTGAAAATTAACCTCTGAATCAAATACTTTGTTTAGTTTTGTTACTGAAATGAACAGTGTACACTGACGAGGCCCTTTATGGTGATGTCATCTGAATAAATGAATAATAAATGATAAATGAAATCACCTGAGTCATGTCACCAGTGTGTAGTGAAACCTGCTGACCATGTTTCTCATGTTATTACTCCCTCCTGCTCCCTTCCTTTTCTTTTGTGCTTTCTCCTCTCAATCTCTACTTTTCTGCCTCTCACCTCCTCTCTCTTTTCATACTCTCATTCTTCACTTCATTACCTCTTCTTCCATCCTCCTTTCCACTTTTCAAACCCTCACTCTTTCCTTTTCTCCCCAGATCCCTCTCTTCATCTTTCCCCACCCCTTACCACTCCTTTCCTCTCCTTCTCTCCTCTCTCTACCTCTTCTCCCTTGTCCTGTCCTAGCTTCCTTTCTTTGCTGCTTTTCCCTCCCCATTTTCTTTATCCCTCTCTCCTCCATTCCTACTCTCTTTCCAAACCATTTTCATCCTCTCCCTCCCCTTTCCACCCTTCTCTTCCCACCTCTCTCCATCTCTTCTTTCTTTTTTCCTGCCTCTCCTCTTCTCCCTCTACCTCCACCTCCTCCCCTTCTTTTTTCTTCTCCCCCCACTTTACCTTCCATCTCTCTTCCCCTCCTTTTGTCCCATTTCTCCTCCCTTCTACACCGCTGTCCCTCCTTCCTCCCTGTTTGCTCTGCCCTACTTCCCTCTCTCCTCCTCGTCTCTCTTCTCCTCCTCTTCTCTAATTTAATTTTTTACTCCTCTTTCCCCTCCTCTCCTCTCTCTCTCCCCCTCCCCCCTGCTGTTTTGAGATTCTTGTTGTTCGACTGGACCTGCCTCTCCTCCGGTTGCCATGGTTACCTCCATCATATTTTCTGGTTTCCGTGGTAACACCCAGAGATGACAGTCCACTCACATACACACGCACACACTTTCTCACTCTCTCTCACACACACCTTTCTCTCACGCTCTTGTTTCTCCCTCTTGGTCACTGAACTGATAATCTGATCAGGAGTTTTTATCTGAGTGCGTGATCAATAACACCTCTGACGTCATTCCGTATCCTTTTTCTGCGGGAAGTCGCTGTAGGGAGAAAAAACTGCTGATCAGCCAATCTGCAGCCGGACTGTCTCTCTGCGGGTCTGTTCATCCCTCTCTCCTACTCCCCTCTCTCCTCATCTCTCTCCTCCGCTCCGCAGCAGCGATGCTCCCGCCGGGCCTGACCGGCCTCGGAGCTCTGTCCGCGGGCTGGAAGTAGATCAGCGGGTCGGTGCAGGTCGCGTCTCTCCGTCATGGTGCAGAAATCCCGGAACGGCGGGGTGTTCCCCGGACCACAGGCCGACCAGAAGAAGCTTAAAGTCGGCTTTGTGGGTTTGGAGGCTGGAGGTACCGAGTCCAGCAGGGATGGAGCTCTGCTCATAGCAGGTAAACAACAGCAGCGCGTGAGCACCGCTTACCTGAGAGAGGAGGCACGCGCCGCTTTGTTTATGCGTCTGTTAAGGCATGATTGTGTGTGTGTGTGTGTGTGTGTGTGTGTGTGTGTGTGTGTGTGTATCTGTATGTCTGTCTCTCTGTCTGTGGTGTGTGTGTGTGTGTGTGTGTGTGTGTGTGTGTGTGTGTGTGTATCTGTATGTCTGTCTCTCTGTCTGTGGTGTGTGTGTGTGTGTGTGTGATTCAGTGATGCTGCTCATGATTTCAACAAACAGATTTACTGATGTTAACACAGACAGGTAAGAAACCTGCTCCTGATCTCAGGTCAGATCTCAGATCAGCACAAAGACTCTCACCAGGAGCTGCAGGTCTGGTACAGTGTGTTCAAACATTTATTTAATAGGTCAGACTGATGCTGATATGTGATTGGTTGATGGCTTTTTCATGCCTTTACTGGGGATTTGGTTATGTACCTTGATCAAAGTGAACATGTATATATTTTACATTCATATCCTGTTAAACCTCCCTCTATTTTTCTACAGCACGTTATCAGAGCCTTAAATAAGTGTCAGTGAACCTTAATGTAAAAGGCTTGAGAGTTAAAGTGAGACGCATGCCTCTGAGAAAAGCAGTGTGATTATAAAAACACTTACTTTAAGGGACTGTGAGGACTCTGTAAGTGATTTTCTAAAGGTCTCATCTCTAAGTGTATGCCTGATCAAAATCCACTTCTTAAAATGAGATTATCAGCACTTAAGTATGTTTTTTTCTGAAAGCTAATTCCTACTTTCCTGATCAAGACTGGACAGGCTGGATAGGACAGGATTGATTTACGGCACGCCGATGTCTCTATGACAACGCACCACTACTGGAAAGTTTACCGGAAGGGAGAGAGATCTGAGTTTTTCTCAGCTGAAAATGTTTTTGATTTATTTAGTAGTAAAAGTGGACACAGGAGCTGGACTGTCTGACAGAAAAAGAGACATAGGAGCTGAAGAAAGATAAACAGGAGAGTGAAAGAGCACAGACTGAAGGCTAAAACACAAGATAAATGCTTAAACATGGGTTAAGCTGTTTGTGAAAATGTTCATTCCAACCCACAAGCAGCAGTTATACAACAGTGATCTGTTCAAACCTGAGGGAGTCTATCAATAATATGAAGAGCCAGGTTTTGTTTACTTTGATCGGTAGATGAGCACTGGTAGGACTTAAACAGGATTCATGAATGTTACACAGTACTGATACAGAGCACTGGACTGAGCAACACTAAATGTAGCTGGCTACCAAACTATAGTAAAACTCATAAAGTTTGTTTGTTGTAATGTTTCACAGTGCTGTATCCAGTAAAAAGTTATTTTAGTGTTAAGCGTAAGATCAGATCTCCATTCATCTTTTGATACAAATGCTTGTGTTATATCATCAAGACAGTTTGTGCGAGTCCTCCAGTTAGAGTCCACTTTGTACAGATTGTCCTCACAGCCTCTTAAAGTTAAACAGAAATGTGCCAGTGATCACACAACAAATTTTTGTTGTAAATAAAGTTATGGTTGACTGAATGTCACCTGTGTTCTTAGGTGGAGAAGAGGGGCCTCGGCGTCAGCGTACCAGCGTCTCAGGGGGGAAGAAACCTCCGAAGAGAAACGCCCTCTACAGGCGGCTGCAGAACTTCCTGTATAATGTTCTGGAGAGGCCGCGGGGATGGGCTTTCATCTACCACGCTTATGTGTAAATACCTGCAGACACCTGCACATACACCTGTCTGTACACCTGTCATGTTCATCTTTCTGACCACATACCAATCTGTGTCTCTATTTATGGAGCTCTTACTGTGGCAAAACTCAAGTGTGGGTGTGTGAATGGATACACAGATATGTAAACAGATCTGTTCATGCAGAATTAGTGATTAAAAGTGGTCTTGCTACATGAATTAAGTAGACAAAAATAAGTCCTTCACAGGCCACATCCCACTTCTCTTGCACTGTGCCACAGTAACTATGGAGATGTTATTGTGACGGCTTAATTATCACTTCACTGAGCCTGTTAGTTCAGTCACTGCACTGGTGACATAAACAATGAGTCCCAACCCCACAGCAAAGGCCAGTCCATGCATAACCTGAGGTGAGAGCGTTTGGTCCACAGAGGATTCTCTGTTCAGATCATCACCCGTTATCACCTGAAAGCTGGCGTCTCATAGCTCCAACCATTTGCATAGGTAGCTAACTGGCTAACGTGGTGACCTACCTACACGCTAATGTCTCCTGTATAGAACAACAATTTCCGTCATCTCCAGAGTAACCTTAAAGACCACACAGTTAACTTTTTTATAACATTTGTGTGGCTTGTTATTATGTTCAAAATTAATACTATCATATCACAGTGAAGAAGCATTTTGTTTTCATGGTCATCTCAGTGTTGTCACACCTTGTGTTCCTACAGCACTGTGTTCCCACATTTTGAGGAAATTTTCAACATTTGGTCTTGTGTCCCTAGAATTTCCTTTAAATTTAAGCTATATGCTCACAAAATTTTTGGAGGAATTTCAAAGTGTATGAATGCATGAATGGGTAAATAAGTTAGTTTAAATTGATCAATAGCAGAAGAAGTCGTCAAAATTAGAATCGTTACAATAAAAAACAAAACAGACCAATCAAGAAAGACTTTGGCTGAAGCGGAGCTCAGAAATGCTGAACCCTTCATTTTCATTTTCTTAAGTCAGGAAAACAAAACTAGATTTTGGAAACAAAATCTAAGAAATGTGGAAACATGGAGCTGTGGTAAGAGAGCTGTGGGAACATGGAGCTATAGGAACACAGAGCTGTGAAAAAAAAATAGTTTGGGAACAAAGAGCTGTGGGAACATGAAGCTGTGGGAACATGTAGCTCTGGGAACAAAGTGCTATGGGAGTATAGGGCTGTGGGAATGGAGAGCTATAGAAATATTGAGTTGTGGAAACATGGAGCTGTGGGAACATTGAGCTGTGGGAACATGGAGCTGTGGGAAAGAGGAGCTGTGGGAACATAGAGTTTCTAGAACATACAGCTTTGGGAACATGGTGCTGTGGGAACACGGGGCTTTGGGAACATAGAGCTGTTGGAACATAATGTTATTAAAACATAGAACTGCAGGAGTACAGAGCTTTGGGAACATAGAGCTGTGGGAACGTAGAGCTGTGGGATCACAAGACTGTTGGGTACATAGAGCTCTTGGAACAGAGCAGAACTGCAGTAACATAGAACTGTGGGGACAAAGAACTGTAGAAACATAGAGTTTTGGTAGCAGAGGGCTTTTGGAACATAGAGCATTGTGACCATAGGGTTGTGAGAACATACAGCTTTGGGAACGTAGGGCTGTGGGATCATAAGGCTATAGGAACATAGAACTGTGGGAACACAGAGCTGTGGGAACATGAAGCTCTGGGAACATAAGTCTATAGGAACATAGAACTGCAAGAACATAGGATTCTTGTGGCACATAGAGCTTTGTGAACATGGAGCAATGGAAACACTGAGCAAGCTGAATATACAGTCAGGCTTTTGGAACATAGAGCTATGAGAACACATGGGCGCTCTTTTTGTTCCAACTTGTGAGGATGATAATAGATATTTTTGGCTGGAAGGATGCTCCAATTAAATCCTCTGTGGCCAGGAGAAGTAGGATCCAATTGTCTGCCACACTTGCAGGAAATGGATGCATGTGAAATGGGACAGACTTCAACACAAGCAGTGATGCATTCAGGTGTCATTTGCAGACTTGAGTGCTTAAGCTCCTAAACTGGGACACAGCTGAAGTATGAGCTTAGTGTGAGACACTGTTGTTGATTTTTACCAAATACTGTGCTGTGCAAGAAAAGTTGGACGTGGCCTTGAAGCCTGAGCCAGTGAGCCTGATTTAAGTGTCTTACTATCTATCAATCCTCCTGACTAACTCTGTTTGCTTCTCTCTTCACTTTTCTATCATCCTTTTCCACCTTTGCACACCCCTGGATTTCTGACTGTTTGTGCACCTGTGTGTGTCCACTAATCGCCCCCCTACCTATCTGTGCTTCAAATTTGGTGGCTTACCTGTCTGTCTGCCTCTTTATCTGTGTACACACCTGTCTTAGTTGAAGACAGAGAGAAGCTGGAAAGCAATGATGATGTTAGCATCCTCTGCTGTGATAATATTAACATGTTAAAGTTAGCATGTCCCTCATATAGCTGCTCAGTCAGGGTCAATTAAAATCTCCTCAGAGGGAATTCAGAAAGATGCTGCAGTTTTTAAAAGTGTCAAGTCTCAAAGTGTTCACCAACAGCTTCACGTAGAGATGAAACAACCTTCACTCAGTTTAAAGACGGAGGTCAGAGCAGGTGAATCCTCCGCTTCATTCCTTCTAACATGAACATTAACTAGATTGATGAATTGATATTTTCCTGTAGTCTGCTCTCAGTCAGGCTTACTGTAACAGCTGAGGATCTATAAATAGAGATGGCTCTGGGATCAGGTGTCACAGGCTAACTCGTCCCTCAGAAATGCAGATCTGAGGTCAGTTTTCAGAAACCTGAGCCCGAAGCAGGAACAGATTGTGTTTTTTAATGTCTGTTCTCTGTTCAGGTTCCTGCTGGTGTTCTCCTGCCTGGTTCTGTCTGTGTTCTCCACCATCAAAGAGTACGAGAAGAGCTCCGAGGACGCTCTCTACATCCTGGTAAAAAAAACACTCACACTCAGAACACTGAAGTCTGAGCAACTCCATAAACAAAAACTTTCAAACTTGTTATCAGAACAAGTGTAACCCTAACTACTCCACCAAAAAAAGGAAAAGAAACATTTTTCAGCATTCTTTGTTGCAACTGGTGAGAAATAAAAACAATCTTTTTCTTTCCTTTTTTAAACAAACCTTTTAGTTTTCAAAATATTGATCTCTACCCAATGGTTGAAGTGTCACTTAAAGGTTATTGTATGAAATTTCATACAAATACCATTAATAGTAGGACAAAGTCACACAAAATGCTAATTTAGAAAGAAATTAACCCTTTGTAGCCAAACGTATTGTATTTGACACATGAGTTCAAAGACCTGTATCTCATCAACATGTTAACAGTTTGTTTAAAAATCTTTTTAAAGTATTTTTAAAAAATTTTTCTACCACCTTGAGGATTTTCTGCTCATATGAAATCATCCACCTACATATTTTCAGGAAAATTATTGCTTGATTTTTAAGGGGTTGCAGTAAGAATAACATTGAAACAGTTACTTTAAAAAAAAAAAGTTCTTTCTGCATGAAATAAATGCATAATTACTAAAAAACTTAAATAAAATAGTACACAAAACTACCCACTGTGTCAAGTGTGATACAAAAACATTTATCATGACTGAAATGATAAGGTAATATATTTTGACGGGTTTTGTTAAAAGGGTTAGTAAACATCTCAGTTCCAAAAATTTGGAATTTTCTGACAATTCTTTTGACAGGTCAGGCTTTATAAGGTTAATTTCTCATTAATATCCAGGGCATTGAACAGTTTGATTTCTGTAAGTTTGCCCCCAAATATTGATAAATATTATCTTTACCAAAGGAAATATTGCATGAAACAGGAAAAAACTGCATTTCAAAATGTTTCATCTTAAAAAAAAGTGCAATTACTTATTATTCTCACAATCATTTTAACTTGCGATTGGATGCTACTGTGCAAAACATTCATTTTGCATGAAATAATTTCAAGAACAAAGTGCAAAACAAAGTAACATTTATATGCCTTCAATATATCATCTCAGCAACTTGACTGTAGTAGTGCAACATAAAAAAGTGGTTCGAGGCTCAAGATCCATCGCATACTTCTACCAGGTCCTAGAGATGGTTAAATCAGTTTGAGATAAGTTTGGCACTCCCTTTATTTAAATGCAGTATCTCAAAATTTACTCAATAATTTCAGTCGAGGTGGTAGTTAAAGGGTTAACTTCTCACCAGAATGAAACTTTCTGCTGGTAACACTTGGCTGACAATCACACAGAAGCTGAGAGAAAAAAAAATCTTTGACAAAATGACAGTGTAACTGAGGAAACAGCTGCTCACTGAGAAAAGGTTACTCAGTAGTAGCACAGCTGACAGCAGGGACATATGGATGTGTTTCTGCTGCGTCAGTCCGGTTCTGGTCTCTTTATCTGTGAAATGTGTAACTATCTGTCGACTCATGTTTGAACTGCACAAACCTGCTCTTCCGCGCTGCTGCTGAATCAGCAAAATCAATGTTTCTTATTGATTTTACGCCGCCGGGCCTGCTGGCTGGACAAACAGAGCAGACAAGGACATCTCCATTGAGAAAAACTATGTTGACTCACTGTAAAGCAAAGAGTCAGAGCAGCAAGAATGAGTGCAACTCTGAGACGGGAAAACACAGAAGGCGTGAGCGGGGGAGGGATGATGTACCAGCAAACAAATATGAAGGAATAAGATGTTTTTACTGTTTCTGTTGACTTTACCTGTTAACCTTACAGTATCAAACAGATGTTTTGTCCATGCATCCAAATATTATTCTCCATAACATCTAATTCAGTTAGGACCTCTCAGAAGAATTTATTATTCACTTTCAGTAAGTTGTTGTGGGAGCTCCCTGCACTTCCATGTGCTCATGTGGAATGTGGCAAAGCTTAAGGGAGAGCAACAGCAAAAAGACCCTGGAGAACAGGACAGAGTGAGCATCAGTAACAATGCAAATGACACTTTGCTGATGCCTAATTTCTCCATAACCAAAATTTTAGGTTACCAAAATATTTCTAGGCTGCACAGGTAGTGCTGCAGCCTCACAGCAAGAAGGTCACCCGTTTGAATCCCTGCTCAGGCAAGGTGGGCCTTTCTGCGTGGAGTCTGCATATTCTCCCTGTGCATACGTGGGTTCTCTCTGGTTTCCTCCCACAGACTAAAAACATGCCCACACTAGGTTAACTGATTATTCTAAAGCCAAATCTAAATTACCCTTAGGTGTGAGTGTGTGTATGAATGGTTGTTTGTCTTTGTGTCAGCCCTGCGATTGACTGGTGACCAGTCCAGGATGCACCCTGCCTCTCACCCAATGACAGCTGGGATAGGCTCCAGCCACCCGCGACCCTGAACAGGATGAGCGGTTAAGAAAATAGATAGATGGATGTAAATATTTCAAGCAAACTCTTTCACTGTTGTCAGCAGAGTCTCAGGAGAGTTCACTAGGACCCTGTGTCTTTTTTTGAATAGTCACTGTAAAGCTACCTTGAAATGTGTAAAGGGATTAGTAAAATTCACAGGCTCCACCCACAGAGCATCAACTGACAGCTCAGCTAACTACATCTACGTATGCAGTGTCTGATTTAACCAGAGGCATATGTATTTTTACTGAGTCTCATTCTTTGCTGATGCTCCCCCTGCCTTGGTGTTTCATCTATGCACATGAAAGAGGTGGAAGGTGCGCTCCTCTCATCCCAGGCTTTGGCATTCCAAGTAGGCACATGGAAGAGCAGTGGGCCCCCAGAGCAGATACACACTGAAAATAAAAAGAGAGAGTTTTCAGCTGATTGATGGTCAGTATGTTGTTGGCTGTTTCTAATGGTGTGTTGTTTTTATTGCTGTGAAACAGGAAGTGGTGACCATCGTGGTGTTCGGGGTGGAGTACATGGTGAGGATCTGGGCCGCAGGATGTTGTTGTCGTTATAGAGGGTGGAGAGGACGACTCAAGTTTGCCAGGAAACCTTTCTGTGTGATCGGTGAGTCTGATGAATTTAACAACACTGACACCTTATCATAAAAGATGTCTTTATTTACTGATAAACTGATGAATCTGATGAATTTAACAACACTCACACCTTATTGTGTAAAATTTCTTAATTTACTGATAAACCGATGAATCTGATGAATTTAACAACACTCACATCTTATTGTGTAAAATTTCTTAATTTATTGATAAACTGATGAATCTGATGAATTTAATAACTTTTACATTATGTTACAAAAGATGTCTTTACTAACTGTTAGAAAAAGGGTCTTGATGAATTTGACAACACTTTCACCTAGAGATGCATCAATACCACTTCTCACCAAACCAAGTACAAGAACAAGTACTTACATTTGAATACTCATCGACACCAAGTACCGATTCATATTCTGAATAGCATCACTCTAGTTCAAATGTGACTTTTTCAAATATCTTTTTTTTCCTCACTCTCTCACTTTAACAAATGAAATTAAGACCATGATGCACCTGCAGATGTTTCTGACATTTTTACAGTCAACAGTCCTCTACCTGGGTGCCAATGACAAGATAACTTGCTTATAGTGGTATTCAATGTCGTAGTATTCATTTTACTTTTCAGCGTGGTAGTGTTCCAACACCTGATACTGGTATTGGTATCAGTGCATCCCTTCCACCATGATTTTAATGATGCTGTCATGCACTTGTAGACTGATGGATTTGATGAATTTAACAACCCTGTTAAGAAATTCAAGGTTAAACATTAAAGAGGTTGTTACGACCCAGCTTAGGGGATACTGAGTGCAACATAAAAGTTTTCCCACCCCTGTCTTACTACCAGCACAACCCAATACAAAAGTCCACAGAAACAAAAGATGCAGTCAGGGGCTTAAATTAATTTCTTATCAAATCAACAGAGAACACCTTTCCTCAGGGAGACGTAGCAAGGAAAAGAAGAACAATAAACAAAACACTCTCAAAAATTAAAAGTCTAACCTATTTCCAAAAGAAAATAAGTATTTACATACCTAGATTAACTCCCTGACAAAAAACAACTCTCCCCTATTTTCTAATGAATTGAATCTAAACACAACATAAACCACACAAAGAGAAGGGAAAAGAGAGAAGGGGGGAAAAAACACTCCCCTCCACAATACAAAACATACAATACATTACAAAAAGAAAAGAATCACAATCATAACAGAGGTGAGCCTGATGAAGTAAACAACAGTGCATTTGCACTCCGTTAAAGACAACTTTTCTAAATCTACTTTAGGACTGATGGATCTGATGGATCTGATGAATTTAACAACACAACAGACCTGTGGACCTGTCTCCACCTGATCACTAAACTGTCAGTTCCTCTCACCTGTCTGTCTCTCTCACCTGTCTCACAGACATCATGGTGCTGATAGCCTCCATCTCCGTGTTGGCTGCGGGGACTCAGGGAAACGTCTTTGCCACCTCGGCCATCAGGTCGCTCCGTTTCCTTCAGATCCTCAGGATGATCCGGATGGACCGCAGGGGGGGAACGTGGAAACTGCTCGGGTCAGTCGTCTACGCCCACAGCAAGGTAACCTGGGAAATACTTCTACTTCACCTGACCCCTCCACTGCTGTCATATCTTAATCTCAACTCAGGGATCTGTGTGTGTATGTGTGTGTGTGTGTGTTTGAGGAGCTCTTTGGTTTCATGTTTTCACCTCCAAGAGTAAAGATTCCTGATGATGCCTGACTGCTGATGTTGCCCCTGTCTGCTGTGGGTAGCTAGAAAGGGCAACTGGATATCTTCTGGAGTCTCAACGTGTGATAAAAATGCTGTGACAAGAGTAAAGGAGACACACGTTGAGCTGCTTTTATCATCTCAGAAGGAATATTTATTCTTCCACATATGAGGTCATACTTCAGGTATCAAATAGAAAATATAATAATTAATTGCTTGTCAGTTTCAGTCTTTTGTTCCAAATCATGGACATAACATGAATCACAAAAATACATATAAATCAATAAACATTAAATTTGACAATCAAAACCTCTTTGTATTTATAACTGCTTACATTTAATGTCTCAAGCAAACATTAACTTTGTGAAACACAACAAATGAATCACATTTTTAAACCACATGAAATGCTATTTTTATAACAAACTGTATTGTTTTTTATCCTGTTGTTTTTATCATTGGTACGCAATAACTGTATTTATTTATTAAAGAAATATTAAAATATTTATTTATTAAAGAAATACTCTTCCTTTTACCCTTTTCCTAACAACAGTTTCATAAAAAAAAGGTGTAATACTCCTTAAGTGATGCTTTTTCTCACTTAAAATCTCTGCTAAAGCATCTATAGCTCCACTCACAACACAACTGCATGGAAATATGACTGGTCATGGCATTAAACCTTAAACTTGCACTGTTA
>RPOG01005268.1:0-34290 GCA_008086565.1 Thalassoma bifasciatum | reverse complement strand
AAAAGGGTAAAACCCACTCAAGCTTCCTCACTTACATAAACAGACAGAAGGTCAGCCCGAGAGTCGCCCCCATGAAGCACAATTACAGCTAAGTGGTGAGCTTAATGGCCCGGTAGCAGGTTTAACAGCAGACAACAAATGGAAACAATAGCGCACACAGACATGGGAAGAAGAGAGGAGGCGTGAGATATGGAAGAGGAAAATTGGATAAATGTGGTTTAAAAGACGGGTGCATTTGACCTCCAAATGTAGGGTTAGTTGAGAGGAAGAAGAAACAGGCGCAGGGGGCCTGATTAAAACAAAAAGATTTTCATGAGTTATGAGGTGCTCGACAATCTACAAGAGGCAGCAGGAAGAAAAGACAAGAGGGAGGCAGGACTGGGAATGGATGTGGGTGCTTTTATCTCCTAATAAGGTGCTCTGCCTGCAGCCCAGACCCTGCTAGATGACCCTACGCCGGGTGTGGTGCCTGGAGACTGTCTGTCTGTGTACACTATACACACAACCCCTGTGTGTGAGTGTGTGTGAGACTGTGTGTGGTTTTTAAGAAGGAGGGACAGATTAACCCAGAAAGATCTACAAAGTAACCAGAACAGGGGAAGAAGGAAAAACTGAAGGTTTCATTTATTCCTTTGTGATTCCAGTTTTGAAGTGTGGTAGAAAACAGAATATGAAGAGGGTTTTAGGAAATTATCATAATGGATACGACAAGAGAAAATCTTTTCTATTTTCTATTTTGCTCTGTATTTTAAATGAAGATAAAAAAATAATAATGCTGGAGGTTTAGACTAAAAGTGGAGATTTTCAGACTGCTTCATGTTTGTTTGTTGGAAAAATCCCCAAATATGTCTGTGAACTTCTCAGAACGGACCATTCTTCGTTTATATGTTTATAACCTTAAGGCTGAATGAGACTTGTCGTGTCACTTTAGACTTGACATTTTCAAGACTTGACCAATGAAATGCTTTGCGATTCCCTTAAATACATGTTGGGAAAGTGGAATGGTTGTGTTCATTTTTATTTCTTTCCCTGACCAACTTCTGACGTTTTTGTCCAGGAGCCATTGTTATTACCTTTTTGTAAGTCAGAATAAGAGCTTTCATTCATCTGTGGCATCTGACCTTGAAACCAGGTTTAGCTGGGCTAAAAGATTTGCGCTAGATCTCAACAAGATCTTCCAAAAACTTTCTGAAAGGGTGAGGTTACCACAGAGGATCCCAACTGGATAAATACACATTGGAAGGGCAGGCCTCAAATATTAAGGTCCTCTCAGAGCTCGCCCCCCAACCTGGCTCTTAATTTTACTGACAGACTCTCAGGTTTGAACAGATCACTGAAGTAAAACCGCTGCGTGTGGGTTAGGATGAATATTAGTGCTAACAGATAAGCCTGTGTTTTAGCCTTTGGCCCGTGCTCTATCACTCCCCCTTCAGGCTTTTATCTGTTCTGTTTCTGTCAAACAGTCCAACTCCAGTTCCCACTATTACCACAAAACAAATCCAAGAAATTGTTTTCAGCAGAAAAAAACAGATCTCTCTCCTCACAGCTAAACTTTATCAGCTGACATGGTGTTGTCATAGTGACTTGGTTGTGCAGTAGATTAATTCAGTCCTGATTGACCCAACCAGGAAGCTGAGAAATAGCATCTAGAGATAACCTATTTTGGTGCTGAGCTCAAGAGATGAGACTTTTTCAGTATCACTTAGAAAATCTCCCAGTCCATTTTTAAGAGAAAGCTGCAGAAACAAAGAATTTCAGACAGAGGCTGAAAAAAGAATTTTTGAAGACACCAGTGTGAAAAAAATTGTAATTTTACTGAGCTGTGAATCATGCAGTTACTAAAGGGGTAAAAGAGGGACAGTACAAAGTCTTAAAAAAGCTCAACACCCACTTTTTAAGGTAATTTAAGAGATGTCAAGCGGCTCATTGATGTTTGGTGAAACAAAAAGGATAATGTTAGCTCTCAAAAATAATCCTTTCATCCCACCAACATATATTTTGCCATTAATCTCACCAGCTTTTCACATACATTTGAGTATGTAGAGCATTAACTTAAGATGGGTTTTTTCTTTTAGTCCTTTGTCCTCCCTCATCACCTACGTCTAATGAACAAAATTAATCAACCTGTTTCAATCAAGTCCCTCCTCCAAAAAAGCATTGATCAACCTCCCACAATTCAAAAGTGAAAGTTTATGCTTGTAAGAGGAAGAAACAGTGAATCAACGTCCCGTTTGTCACACTTTGATAATGCATTAACCTGCTTGAACATACAGCACAACAATGCGTTTATTCATCAGTGTGTTGCTGTGTGGTTTTGTGTGTGAAAGACACCTTTTATCTGCCAGTCCTTTTATAGTCGGCTGGATTATCCTGGAGTTCATTTTTGTGTGAATTTCATTGATTGTGATAATGTGCCAGGTGGGCCTTCACACAGGCTTTGTATCACTCACAAAAACACACACACTCACTCGCTCACTCAGTCTACAGTGAATCCCTCCTGACTGTCCTCTTCATCTTCCTCCTCATAAAACTCAGATATGTGAAAACACTGAACAAGCTGCGTATTGATCTGTTTGTGCTGCTGGGAGTCTGCTGTCTGCCGCTGCTGCTGCTCAGGACTAACAACGACCACGTGCACAGACAAAGAGCGCTGACGACGAGATGTGTGTCGAGATGGAGAGAGAAGAAGGAAAGGGAGCATCTTTCCAGGGTCAGCTGACCACTTTCAACAAACACTCAGGAGTGTTTGAGAGAAGAGCACATGAGAGAATAGTTCCTACTTTTATAAACGGGTGAACTTGAAAATGTTTGGTTTATGTGATAAATGACTCAAAATGCTTGTTTTCAAAAACACAGACTTTCTTTGAGGGACTTGCTCAAATGCATTAACAGTAAATTTTTAAACACCTTACGAGAGAGCCAAGTCAAAAGTACACATTTGATAATGAATGGAACGGTTATTGGCATTCCCAGAGCTACATTAATATCAAAGAGCTGACAGGCTATTGGTTAAAAATGTGAATTATTTTTTCTTTGTGTGATATGGAGAAGCTTTTGTTTCACACCTATTAACATGTTGCCAGAGATATGACCAGATTCCCTCTGGATTCTCAGCGTTGTCTTTTCAGTTTGAGATAGATCAGGCAAAGACATGGTATTGATTGTCAGTCAGATATATAAATAACCTGAAACATGGCAGAAAGACATTAAAACCCCATGAGCCTTCACACCCTGAGGGCCTGATTCACCAAAGGATTGTGCAGCTTTTGTGTCCACAAAACAAGAGAAAATTAGTCAGAAAAACAACGTCTGATACACAAAGCACATGCAATACGCCTCACAAAAAGGGTAAAATTGTGTCACTGCATTCATTTGAAGCAAAATAAGCCCCTACCTGTTTAAACCTGATTCATAAATACTATTGCAAACTTCAATTTTTCTTCTAATAATCAAGAATCAAACCCTTAATGTGGCTTTTGTCTTATCTTAAGAATTCATTTTTTCAGTTGTTTTTACTGACTGTTTTAAAACCTGATGTCATTTTTCAGTTTCCTTAATGATGGAGGTTGAAGTTTGGACAGTGAAGAAGGTGAAATGTTTTCTCATTCCAAAAATACTGTGTAGTTTCTTCCTCACTCTGTTAATCGTGTGATTTTCATAAACTGCACTGAAGGTTTTTGTCTGGGGGAAAAAAACCCCTCTTCAGTAACCGTGTCTTTGTTTCAGGTGAGCTAATTAAGTCCACCTAAGTTGAGGAGACACTCACTGTCAGATTGGGTGAGTAATCAGGTAGCCTGTTACAGAAGGCTCAGAGCCAGAGCATTTGTGTCTGTTTTTTCTCATTGTAGGCAAGAAAAAGAGCCTGTTTACTCCTCTTCAGTTGTTCTTCACACAGATAAAGTCTGATTGATTGACTGAAACAGGTATTGTGATACTCAGTATTGGAGGAAAGGCGGCACAAAGCTCTGGAAGGAACTCCAAAAACATCGACAAAAAATGAGGTCAAGTGCATATTTTTCTCAGGAAAACTGAAATAAAAAACCCAATTTACATCAATCTATCAATCCAAATACCCTTCAATACCTTTAATACAGTCATCAAATGGATCTCCATCTCCATATGTCAGCGGAGGATGGGGACTATTTGAATAATTGTCCTGTAGTTAGCGATGACTATCAAATAGATAGATCTGTAGTTGTGTACTCTGCTTTTTTATCTCTTAAAATGTTTTGAAAGTTTTCTCTCATAGTGTCCATTATGATTATTTCTTCAAACTCTGCTTTCTTCTTTTCTTTACTCCGGGAAACTGGTATTGGATTTGGTTGAAATGCTGGTTCTTAACCACAGTTAGAGCGAAATATTTACTGGAAAGAGTTGGTGGTCACTGTGCAGAGACATTTAAGGGACACAAGCAATATTCAAGGATTGACACCTACGTACATTAGAACATATTATTTTAGATTACATCACTTTAGGATTACTTTATTGATCTCAAACTGTGAAATTGTCAGTTTTGACCTTGAAAGTGTAAAAAAAAACAGCATTTTGACAACAGTGTTTTGCATTCTCTCGTTTCTCTGGCTGCTCACTCACCCTGTGTGTCATCATTGTGCTCGGTGGCCTGCACAGCCTTGCGAATTTGCATGCGGATGATGTCAATTTTGGTCTTGCTGTCTTGCAGCATCTGCTGGGCTGTCTGCAGCATCTTCTTATCCTGAAAGGTGCAAAAACACAATGAGACAAGACAAAAGGCTGGTGATGAGATATCATTGTTAACCACAATAACTGATGAGCAGAGAAGTTATTTTCTATGTCCTGATTTACTGCAGTGCTTGTTTTAATTCTATGAAATGAAACCGGAAGTGGCATAAAGATGCAAGAGTGAGATGAAAGAGGAAGGTGAAACAGATACTGCTTTGTAGGGGGGAGGGGGGTAAACGCTGAAGAGAGGTTGTATATAGGTGAAGGGTTTTGGTGTGTCCCCACACATTCAGAGGTTTTAACTGAGTCAGCAGATGGCAAGGTTATGTATCATGAAGACACACACACACACACACACACACGCTGTCAGTTATGAAGCAGCTGGGGGAGGGTAGAGGTGTTTACCACCACCTACAAAATGTTCTTTGTGTTTGTTTTGAGCTTGTGCTGCTGTATCGATGCAGTTCATCAGGCTTTATTTTAATCTCTGGATGAGGTCGGTGTTTTGTACCTTGGTGGATCCATTGGAGTAGATGGGAATCATGTTTTCAACTCCCTGCTTGACTTTGAGCTCGATGTTGAGCTGCCTCTCCAGCGCGGCGATGCGTTCCTTGTGGGCTGACGTGCGGCTCTCTGCCCCCGGAGACTGAGGACACTCATCTGAGGAGGGAAGGGAAAAAAATCCAGATATAAAAAGGAACAAGATGAGGGTTCACATGGTGTGCCCTGAAGTGAAAATACTCTCAGGGGAATGGTATGTAATGTCAAAAATATCATGTTATCCTTGAAGTTCTCGCCAGCATGGAGAGAGTTAATATCCTGAGGAGTGGGAACAGATCTAATGTCTCTTCTGGTCTGAGGTCCACTTCATCTTTATAACAGCAGACAGAAAGCCTAAACAATCTTTACATGGAGTCCAACCATCACAGGACGGGAAAGGACAAATCATCTGGCTCTATTATTTGACACTGCTCTGTGGTCTGTGCTTCCATTTATCAAGATGAGCTAAGAGGAGAAACGAATCTTCGATAAAATATAAAGAACATTTGTCTGCATGTGTGGTCCAAGTATTTCAAAACTTGTGCTTTGATTTCTAACATTTTTTAAATCTCATGCACTTAAAGCAACAGATTACTTATCAAATAAACTTTCTGAGATGTAAACAGCCACAAACTTCAATAAATACTGACAGAAAGAAAGCATCAGGTTGAGATTTCTTGACCCATGGTTTGTAACTTATAGTCTGTCAGAGGTAGTCCAACTAAAAACTGTAAACACATTTAATATTTACGATTCAGATCCGGGAAGCTCTGATAGAGATGGTTAAAAATTCCTATTGACTCCACACATTAAAGAGTTATTTTGACAAATAATCAGTTATGACAAGCACCAAATCAGGTCATACCCTGTTCACTGGGGGAGTCTGGTGTGTGGCCAGATTTTTTTGTTCTCTATGCAGTGGCTCTCAAAAAAAAAAAAAAAATCTGACTGATTTGTCACCCTAAAAATAAAGATATTGAACAGAGAGGAAAAAAAAAATCTATTTCTTTTGACGGCTGCCTCATAGCAGCCTCACACTGTTCTGAAACTTTCCTAGGCTTTAGCTGAGACACAGAATTACAGATCACAGATGGATTTGAAAGCTCCAGTTTTCCACTCAGATACCTTTATTCTCCTCTCCACCCTTCACCACGATGTGAGCATCCAGTTCCTGCAGCTGAGCATGAAGGTTGTCGAGTCTCCGATTAGAGGAGCGCAACTGGCTGTCCACCTGAAGGTGAAAACCATAAAGAAACATTATCAATGACAAAAGGAGCAAAATATTTCATTCTGTACATTAGAATGAGTATGAGATTATTTATAATCAGTTACAAGGCTTATTCCAGGAAAATCAAAGAGGGCATCGTCTGAACGGCTGCATATGTTGCTCTAACGTCTGAAAACACAGTCCAGCATCAATGTTGCCTTCAAAGACGTGTTGACGAACCGAGCCACGGGCCCCTGAGGCTCCTCATACCATCACGTTTGCTGTCTTTTTAACTCTGCACTTACAACCAGCTGGGTGGTCCCTCTCCACTCGGGATGTGAGGATGTGCATTTCATGCTTTTCAACAAGAATGCCAAACATTGATTTATCAGACCACAGGACACTTTTCCACTTAGCCTCAGTCCATCTCAGATGAGCTTATGTCAGCGTTTTCTGGAGCCTGTTTGAACATGGTTTCCTCTTTTCATGGTCCACTTTTAACTCGCATTTTTGGATGCAGATACAAAATGTGTTGATGTTTTGAAGTTATTTGTAGCCATGAAATTATTTCCACTAATGTTCATGTCTGTTTTGAACACAATTATGAGCATCATTTTTTTTAAAACATTTTTTTTATTTGACATTGTCCTTTTTTTACAGATAATTCTCCAAATTCTCTGAAATTTTAAGGACATTTTTCATGGTAGATGACAAAATCTGCACTTTCTTTGCAGTTTGATCAAAAAGAACTGTAAGCTGACGCAGTCTGTGACGGAGACATGAGCCATTTCCTATTTTTACTTCTGAGGGACTCTGCTTCTTCAGAGGTACCTCAATATATCCAGTCATGTTACTGACCTGTTGCAAAATAACCTTATCAAAAGTTCCTCAACCATTTCTACTTATTTTTTCAGTGTTTAACAAAGACATTTGACAAGTCCTCTTGAAATTTTATCTAATTACATTTCGGATTTCAATTGTTTATAAAACCACCAAAGCCTGTTTTTATCCACATTTTGTGCAAAATTTTCGATTCCACAGAAAAATTATAAGAGGTGTGTAAAAATGTGTCCAGAGTGGAGAGAGTTTCTTAACTTGGGTCATATACTTATGCCTATTCCTGTTTCAGATCTATTTTTTCTTTTTTCCTGCTTGAAATCTCTCTTTCCTTTCCTTTATGAACTTTCAGCTGCACTGAGTCAATCAGAAAAGTATGAGCTGTTTCTTTTCTGTTGTTCTATGGCACAAGGACTGAAAAAAAATGGATTATTTCACAGATAATAAAATCAACAAAAGTTTTAGATTCATGACTGATTCTGCACAGCAAACACTGAAATCCAAACAAGTCATTTTGTCTTATGTGTAGTAAAAATTGTCTTATTTTTCTTGATTTGAGCCTCATTCACAAGAACAGTTCATTAAAATGTCATATTTAAGCTATTTGTGGACAAAAACGAGGTCTGAATTGCTTGTAACAAGTCAAAAAATCCACCAATGGGATGAGAAAATTAACTCGTAAAGTTACTTTGAAATCAGAAGGATGTCTTAATACAAGAAACTTTCTTCTTATCCCATTGGCAGATTATTTTGACTTGTTACAAGCAATTCAGACCTCATTTTTGTCTTTAAATAACTTGAAATAGGACAATTTCTTGGACTTATCAGTTGAATGTGGCTTATATCATATATAATAAGACAATTTTTACTGTATACAAGACATAATGACTTGCTTAGATTTCAGTTTTTGCTGTGTGAAAAACACAGGCTTTGTGTCAGGCTGATTTCCTGACCTGCTGAGCGTTCCTCTTGTCAGTCGTCGCCCTGCGCAGGTTCTCGGCTCCTTCCTTGATCTTCAGCTCTTTCCGGATCTCTCTGCGGATCCTTTCGCGCTGCTCGTCCAACAGCTGCTGCACGCTGGAGTCGGAAAAGTCTGAGTTCTGGTCGAGGCCAAGCTGCTCCAGAACAGACAGCCCACCTGGATCGCTCTGAGGACAAAAGGATGTGAGAGTCAGGAGGAGTGATAACAGAGAAACAGTGAATCTTTGTTTGGAGGCTCGGAGTATGTTGTGGTGAGAGGAGGTGTTGAGAGTGATGTCTGCTGAGAGGAAAAGATGGTGAGCAGGATAAGGCGATAATGGGAGGAAAGGGATGAAGAGGGAGAGACGATAGCTGTTAGTGGGGAAGGAAAAAAAGGGCAAAGTTGGGTAGAAAATGTTGGACAAGGAAGGAAAAGGACTTGAAAAAAGGACTCATGGTTCAAAGCAGAAGTACAAAGTCCTTTTAGCTCACTGGAGGAGAGTCAGATTTATTCTTTAGGTTAAAATGCTTCAAGAAATGTTCTTTTGGAGGATTGTTGACCACCACTGGTTCATAAAAAACACACAAACATCAAAGAGAATAACTAATCTGTCCCTGCTCTGACCCGCGCTGTCTGCTCGTCTGTTTCAGCCTCCTTGTGAACTCGTCCTTCTTTACAGGGAGGCAAATCTCAGAATCATCCTCACGAAAAGCATTCAAGCACGTGTAAACAACCCGGCCCCAACACTGCCTAAGGTTTCCAATCACTTCCTGCATCCAACCGAAAACCACCTCGAGCAGAGCTTTGAGGTCAAACCGCCCCACACACAATCAGAAACCCAGCAGGAGAGAGCAAATAACAGCCGTCATCACACGAACACACAAATCAAACAAACAAGCTTCACCTCTGAGCTGTCCTCATCCTCCTCGTCGCCATGCCAACACATAGCTCGCTCAGGTTTAAAAGTTTCAGGGACAAAAAGCGTCGGTACACTCCTGTGCTCTGCCAAACAGTGAGTGCCACACAGAGAGCAGAAAAATGGGTTGAAGGGGGGAGAAAAACGATAAAAAGTGAGATAAAGAGAGGGAGAGTTAAGGGAGGGAGGAGGGGAACGCCTCCCAAAGAGGATATCCGTCCCGACACCAAGCTGCTCAGGCCTTTCCTGTTTCCTCTGCGAGTTTTGCTGCTGTCAGTGCAGAGAAAGAGGGACCTATATGTCAAGAATACATCCTCTCCCTCAGAGCTTTCTGTAAATCAATCTCAGATCTAAATGATGTCATCATAATAACGCCCCGCGATTAATCAGATTTAACTCAATATGAAAATGTGACAGCTTTGTCTGTCTCTCACTGGGTTAGTGATAAAATCTAAAGGGGTGGAAACAAGGAGAGGAAGCGTTTTCGAAGTATTGGATCAAAGCCAGAGCGTAAAACTGGGACGCTTTTTCTGTTTTCCACTCGACCTCTTGTTTCCTCTGGGCTTTACGTCCACAAGCCCCTGAGGTGATTCCCCTTCCCCTACAGAAACAGTATAGGACTAAGCCCCCTCTGAAAACATGATAACATCTACATTTAAACGCTGTAATGTTCGCCTCAGAAATTATCTCTCAAAACTGGAAAATAAACAGATTCAGGTCACTTGGCTGGATGATTACATGCTCTCTCAGGTGTACCACACGCTGGATTATTGTGGGAATGATTTAAGTTATGGTAAACTAAATAAGAAAGCAGGAACAAGAATTTGGGACACAGATTTGGCAGAGGACAATGATAGGACACAAAAACATTTAGCACATTTTGCTTTCACTGTATTATCTCTAAACCGGTCCACTTTGAGAAACGTGTATTTCTGGTTTCCTTGTCACAGTTGAGGAATTTGTGAGCTCAAAAAGTGGACTAAAAATGTCTCTAATTCTGTGGTAATTTTCTGGCTTATCTGTACTCCTCATGACTCATCTCTCTCAGCTCAGCAGCAGATCTGCGTAAGCCTGATAAGAACGAAAAAAAAAAAGAGGTGACAGTTTTACTTCCTGTAATTTGAAATAGTCGACTAAGCGGAGCAGAGTTTCTGGAAATTAAGCTTGTGAGCGGTGCCCTGTGATTCACCAGCTACCAACAGTGTCAGTCTGTGTGAGGTGGATGTAATCTAACATCCATACCTCTGCTTTTTTTGAGCTTTCAATCTCTGATGAAACTCGCATTTAAGATTTATTGAGCATATCTTTTGTAGCCGGAGACAGCTCACTTGCCAAAATACCATCAGATTGGAGCCACTGCCTGAAAGGGCTGGCAATTAACTGCAAATTAGATTAAATCGCAATGTGACCTGCTGCAATATTCTAATCACAGACTGTGCAGTATTTCTTTAACCTCAGATGTTTCAGAACACTACTTTTCATCTGTAGATGTGTTATACTCTACACCAGTGTTACTCAACCAAAGAGCCAAACTGTTGAAAACTACCTTTGTATGAGCAACAATTTCAGTGGTGAAAAGTGGCAAAAATGGCAAGAGGAGGCAAAAAAGAGTTAAATGGGATGACACTGGGAGAAAACTTGGAGAATGGTCAAAAATTAGCAGAAACGATTAAAATGGGCAATGGGCAAAAGCAGTCACTACAACCAAAAACGGTATTGGTGTTTGGTAAAGACACTAAGTTTTGGGTTTGTATTTCCTTGTAGCCAAAATTAACAATGTTTCAAAACATAAAGGCTTGAAATAATGAGTCTTTTAAATATCTGGTTTGAACTTTTCCATTGGTATTCTACTTTTTTGAGATGTACCTATATATACAAACAAAGTTTCTTTGCTGGATTTTTAAAATAAAAATCCCTTTTTCCCCTCATGTATGCATTTTTCTTTATTCAAAATGACAAGGGAAATAAAAAATCATCAGTTTGAAATAAAGAAATTGATATTAAACTTGCTGTAAATTGTGGGTGACTCTTCAGCATGAACCTCTGTGAGAGGTTTCATGAGAATAAAGTGGTAGTTGCTCTTTAGCAGGATGCAGCTGATCTGCTCTGTCACCATCCACCACCTCTTCCTCCTTTTGTAAAGTTCAAACTAAGCGAGACACACTTTTAATGTTTACCGAAACCTGTGGCCTGGTGGAAATAAGTGCTGCTGCTTCAAAGAGGGAAATTAATGCTGTAGTGTTCTGTAAATTGTTGTGTAACTGCACAGCAACAATGTGTCAGGCTGAGATATGATAGTGAGGTGTTTGTGTGGATGAACAGCAGAGCCAAAAGGCTGAAAAGAACTCCCGATAACTTATTCACAATAACACCTCATGAAACTCTGTGTTACATCAGAGAACACAAAAAGGTCTGTGGCTTATCCTTGAGTAAATGTATTGGCGTGTACACTGGTCCTTGTTGTTTTTATTAGAGGTGACATACCCTTTTCCAATCATTAAACACAGTCTCTCATTGTCTTGATTAAACGTTTTCACCATCTAATGCCAATGGTGCGTCTCTAAGATCAACTTTGTGTAGATTTGAATGTTTCAAAATTCAATATCATGTGTTAATCTACCTCATAAGTTATATGACAGTGACAGGTATTACTTTTAGAAAACTGCAGGTCACAACTTAAACAGCAATGTGAACAACTTCCAGCGACATGTTTAAGGTAGGGTCTGTAGGATTTTCCTTAAAATTAAATGTCAACTTTCACAGGAACAATCCTGCTCAGTCGTCATCTATGGGCCTCTATACATGTGTGTCAGTTTCTGTGTGTGTGAGTGTGCGTGCCACTACCCCCTGTGTGTGCATGTTGGTGTTCTGGTTCTCTGGACATTTCTGGGTCAAGAGTGGGTGTGATAAACAGCCAATCACAGCGCACCCTGTGCGCAAGTGACTGCGTCAGTGAATGAGAGAAGCTATCTCGACACTGGCGGTCGTAACATGGAAAGAATAATACAATGTTTGCAGTCTACCTCATTTACCTGAACGAAGTCAGGTGTGCGGCTCTTGAGTCTCTTCCATGTAGGAACGTAATGCTGCAGGTGCTTACAGGGCTGGTGAGTGTGTTCACATTGCTATGACTACGAGCTGTGATTGGAGGCTGTGGTCGTGCCCTGCAGCTGGCACTGAGCCACAGAGTAGCCTGGGTTAATGTTGTGTTTACAAACAGTAATGAAAATTCCTGTAGACTCAACCTTAAACATGAGATCCTAGAGTAAATCCATGGCAGATGCAAAATGCTGAAAAAATTTTGTTTTCCTGATGTGTTCTCTTGAAAGTGAAAGACTTTAAATATGAGAAGGAATTGAGGTATTGTGAATTACATTTGTTGATATATTTATCAGAGACAACTGTACAGAGCCTTGTGATAAGTATAAGTTAAAGTATAAAGCACTAAGCTAACATGATACACAGGGTAAACTCCTTGGCAGCTGAACAGCACGTAACCAATCACGTGTGTGTCACAAACTGAAAAGTATGCAAACATGAGCTGGGCAGCAGCAGCTGATGTTATCTTTTTATGTGTGAAAATTACGACCTCTTTTTCTCTCAAGAGGAACACGACTGAGACCAGGGCCCGTCTCTGATGTCAGACACCTTGTCGATGAGCAGAGCTCAGCAGTTAAAGAGAGAAAGCTGATACTATAAATCCTCCTTTCATTATTTGACCCAGAGTAGTACTACAAAGATGGCGACAGCTCACAGGCATGAATGAGTCAGCCCACGCAGCTTGTTAGTGAACATGCCCAGGGAGGAAGATTCAGCAGCGGTGTCCAGGGAAGCAATGACGGGCTAATTCGATAGATAACGGCGCCAAGCGAGGATAATTTGATCAGACTGTGTGAGCAGCGCAGAGCAGAGGAGAGAAGCCTCGGGCTGGACAGAGAAGGACAAGACAGAACATGGGTTAAAGTGCAGTTTTGTGTGCCTCTGCGTGTATTTCTGTGCCCTCTGCTGTGAGGACAATGCTGGAGTGCTCCTGCTGAATGCTAATGACAGAGATAATGTCTGAATGCAGGCATGGTGTGGATGAAATAAAAGGAGAGAGATCCTCGTTCCCCTGAAACACGAGGACGAGTCTCTTTAAAGTGTGTCCTCAGAGCTCTGCCCATTTCAGCCTGTGTTATCTTTGAGGGTGTGATCTATGTACTTTCAGTGCACACACACACACTCTGGTGTGGGCTATTGAATGTGATGCAAATTAAACTGTGACAGGGAAAAAGGAAAGGACTGTTGAGCTCTGGCTCGCCTCAAAGTCTCTGCTAATGAACGGAGGAGGAGGAAGTGAAAAGAGGAGGAAGAAAGAATATGAAGCCTTGAAAAAAGCACCACACGCAATGCATTTTACACCAGCTGATTTTGTTTCAAGGATACTTTATGTGACTGATTTATGAATAGTTTAAACAGAAATCACAATTATGACAGGTTCCTTCAGTTTTTAAAGTCAAGTTTAAGATTGTTAAAAACTTTTTCAAGATCTAATAAAAGAAAAATCAAAACTCTTTTGAACAGCCTTTAGTGTTTCGTAAGTACAGGTAAAAAAAAGAAAGAGACAGCAAACAGACAAACACAGAGAACTAGGGGACGTTTTCTGATGCATGACTGTTGATGTTATAGTAATTCTCCACCACTAAATGCAAAACAGCACGGGCTCGCACTAGCTTGTTTGGCTGATGTAACAGAAATAAAATGTGTCATTTGAATGTGATTTATATAAATCTGTGAGGCAGATGCTTTGTAGGAGATCAAACTTGTGCTGGCATAGTACTGATAACTCCCAAACTCTACTGTGGCTGGGGTACTTTAGTTTGTACAACTACCATGTGTCCAGGACATAGTGCTGGAAAATCATCCTGATTTTCTCTTTCAAAATAAAATTTTACTCAAGTGTTAAGTGTGGAACATTAACAGACACCAGACATAAATGGTGTGAATCCGCACAAAAGTACAGTGTGACTGAAGCACGAGTCTGCAAATAGTTTCTGTAATGCATTTACTGTTACATGCACAGCACTTCCTGTAGATGTCTTTTCACCGTCACATGGGCCACTTTGTATTATTCTGCTGAAAAGATGAAGCTGCAGGGAAGAACCATTTCCTTTTTAATGTCAAACTGACTGACTGCACGGCAGAGAGAGGGAGAAACAGGGAGCAGGGAGGAGTGAGGGAGTGTAATTCAGAGAAAATGAGAGAACGAGAAGGAAAAGAAAAACATTCACTATGTCCTTTAAAAAACGAAGGTCTAACACAAATGCCTCATTTTAGAGCTTACAGCCTGAGTCTGTCACTTTAAGAAGCTATTACAAATCTACAAACTGACCATCTGCAAACAGAAATGAAAAACACACACACACACACACACACACACACAGAAGCGAAGAGTAAAAGCCAGCTTGTCCAGTCACGCTTGGACAGAGAAGTGGTTAGAGAGGGACTGAAAGAGCGAAGGCAAACAAAGAGAGAGCAGTATGGGGACAGGAAGAGAGGGAGGAGAGAGACGGATGGGCCCAGCTGAGAGGGTCAGAGGGTTGAAGCAGACAAATAAGCAAAGAAAGACGGAGATAAAAAAAGAGAAGCGCAATGAATCAGCAACCGCACTGCTACCACTGCATATGACATCTGTGCCACTCAAGTGTCAGCAAAGTGGCTTCAGATGAAAGTGTTTCCTTCCTCAAAATTCATTTTTCCACCAGCAATGAAAAGATCTTTACCCTCTTGCATCTAGAGGTGACACAAGTGAGACTTTTAATCATTTATGCGTTTACATAATGAGAATAAGAGGAGGAAACAGGATCAGAACAATGGTAGAGAGTCATGATCATTGATAGTTACAACTGGGACTATAGGTGACCTGACCCCCTGAAAAACACCCATATATACATACATATGTAGAAACACACAGAGACACACACATAAACAATCATGAGAATGAGGGTTAGCCTGAGAAACACCTCTCTCTTTGTTCTCTGTTGCTCCCTTATAGACCTTTCCTCTTTTCCTTTGTTTGGACCTTTTCCCTTTCCGTCTTCCAACAAATTTCAAGCGCAACTGATTTTACCCCACTCTGCGTGATATCAACTATCCATGCCCTTCAAAAAATCATAACATATCTCATCATCTTCAAACAGAAGTTAAGGATGAAGAAATCCGATGTCCAAGACAGAAAATTCTTGAATCCTGCATCTTTGTCATGGTTTTTTTCATTCCACACTTTGGTTCATTTTTGGCACAATGAGGATTATCCATTTAGTGCCAATTGCAGTGACACCTTTGGACGGGATTGTTGCTGTTGTTCCCATGAGCAGCATCACCCACAGTTGTAAGGACACAACTGTCGCCAAAGCATGCATTTGTTTTGGAAGACAATTATCCTTGCTAATCTGGCAGCCAGTATAGTGTCATCAAAGGGTCCTTTCGGTCTATGTTTCGCAGATTTTGGCACTTATGATCTCATTTAATGTCATCAATTATTAACTGGCAAATATATCAAAGTGAGACTATTTGAAGAACAGTTATAAAGTCCTTAAAGTGCCTTCAGCATCAAACAACAAACAAAAGAATGAAATGAATTATCATGCAAACCTAGAGGCTGGTATATTTCATATTCTGTATAAATACATCATCAGCTGAAGTGGGTTTGACCTGAAAACTAATGTAAGGCAATTGATCAGTTCACTTAGGGAAATGAAAAAGACCTGTTTGGTGTAGTGCAGAAATATTTTAGCATCTTGAAAAAAGGTCCAAAACATCAACCATGTCCTACTAGATATCTACCAGATATCACAGAAAAGATCATTTCTGAAAAACACAACAAGACTTCCATTGACTTTGCCATCCTGCTTGTGTCCCTGGGGTTTAAACTCACCTTTTGCACTTACAAGTGCTCATTTAACGCATCAAAGTTTAATTTTTGTGAATGTAGAATTGTGGCTAAGATGTGCTTCAGGCGGGACATATTGTGTGACCCATTTAATACACGAGTTATCAAAGAATCTTCTTGCCTCAAGGGAAGCCCCAAAGTGATGATAATTCAGCTTGTTGGATAAAAAAACAGCATGTGACAGCTGCTGGTTTCGGAGTGTGATCTCTGAAAAGGCTGAAAAGATGAATGTATCATCAGATCTGAGACCTGTTGGGCAGAGAGAATTTAAATAAACTTCTCAGGTTGGAATTTTAACTCTGTTACACATCAATAAACTCTGACGCTTTCCTGGAATAAGAGCTGAAATGATACTAAGCAGAGGAACAATCAGCTCTTCTATTCTCTGAAGAACAAACAGAGAAACATTCAGAGCAGCGGGGGGAGGACCCTCGGCTCAGCGGGCCATCTGTCACTCACTGTCTGCTGGGGTTGAGCTCAGTGAGTGGACCAAACACCTGTCAGTCATCGTCCAATCCCTGCCCTGCTGAGTCAGGGAGGATGTCCAACAGCTGTCAGTAACACTCAGCGAGCACATGAAACAAAAAGGCTGAAAGCTTCCTGATGAAGATGCAGATTAAGGCGCTGCTGTAACACTGACACTATCATTAAAGAGGGGGTATTCTGCTTTTTCATATTTTAAACATGTTAATAAAGTAACACAGCTGAATAATAGCACAACATCTTCACAAGATCCAAATGAGACTTTCTGAAACAATGAGGTCATCACATAACTATCTTTTAACTGGTTCATGACACGTTGGAGAGGTGGGCCTTAAACACTAAAGTCCACCCATGACCCCGCCCCTGACAGGCAAAGGGCTGACCAATCAGAGAGAAGGGGGTTTGTGGAGCCTTAAAGTGACTGGAGCTAAAACAAAGTGTTTCAGGTGGAGGCTCAATAAGGTTTCACTAGAACATCAGATGAGGAAAAAATAGGGATTTTTTTGAGCTGTACATCAAAGAGACAACATAAAGAGTGGAAAATAAAAGAAAACATAATACTCTCTCTTTAAAGTATCAAATTACAGAATTTATGCACCACTTTTTTTTCCAAAATTAACCAAACTATTTAAAAACAACAAACGAGGTTTGATAAGTCTTACAAAGATCTGATGATGAACTTTGACCAGGGGGCGCCAAAATCAACACATACCCAACAACAGATAAACTTTCTGTTGTTTGACAGATAAAGGAGAGGAAGCAACGGAAAGACATCAAATTCACACCTCCTAATGTCACACAAACAAACAAATAACTAAATGACCTTTGGGGCAACCTTCTCTTAAACCCTGTAGAAACAGAAGTGTATTTATACCATTTTAAGATTAGGAACTGAAACCGAAATGTGTTCTTAGCCACACATCAGCTGTTCCCATTCACTGATGGACTTTTGCAGGCTGCAGACTAAAAGTGCCAATCTGTTGAGTTTAAGTTGGAAAGAAAATTAAAACAAAGTTTGTGCTTGTGATAAAGGATACAACAAAAGTGTCTCCATGGTGCTCAACTTCATTCTGAGCTTCATCTTCGTGCTCTGTATGTGTGCTATTAGACTGCACAAATGTATGAAGTATCCAAGCTGAGAATTATGGGTAATTTCTTTGACAGGATTGGGGTATCTGCCTGCTTCAGGAAAGCCGGGCCTGCAGAGCTGCATGAGCACTGATACTGCTGTGTCTTAATTCTGTGAGTGTATGTGTGTTCGTGTGTGTGTGTGTGTGTGTGTGTGTGTGTGTGTGATAATTCCAAAGGAAAGGGATGGAAATGGGTCTGCATGGCTGATTTGCTGTACAGCGAGGCTCTGATGTCAGGTTAGGTTTGTCTCAGCTAATGAAAAGCATGAAAAAGAAGGAGACTTGAGCTGCTCCTGGATCTGTGCGCTCTGAGTGAACGAACCAAAGTCCACCTGAAGTCAAAACAATGTCTTTCTGTCTGTTTACGTGCACAAGACAGGAAATGTATCCAAGAGGCTGTGTGAACGTGCATGTGTGTGCGTGTGTGTTTGGCTGAGTCATATAAGGAAAACATCTGGAGGCATTCCTGAGAAGCCTGACTGGTGACAACAGCCAACCTGGCATGAAAGACGTGGAAAGAGAGGTAGGGACGGCAGGAAAGGTAAACACAGAGCAGGCAGCCTCAGACCAAAGGAGCAGTGAAGCGATAAACGAACCAGGCTACAGCTTGTTTCACTGCAACTCTCAAAGAGTATCTCCTCCTTATCCACCTCCAGAGCTTTATATCATGTTAAATTCCACCCAGCTGATAGTGAGTCTATTTACAGCAAGATTGTTTAATGTCATACCTGTCACTGATTCATGTGTTTTAATATCAATTCTAGCATAACCTTAGCATTGCTTCTCAGATAAACACTTTGAATTAAATGCTAGCACCAACACACTAACATGTTTCTGAAAATCAAGCAAGCAATCAACAACACCAAGCGGAAACTTGCAAAAAGCTGAAAAATGAAGCGTCCGTGCAAAAAAATACAAGTCCCTCAAACAGTTACAAGAGGCTGGCTCCAAAAGTGAATCTTTTTCCACTGTGTACAATGGTTTGTTGAGCTATATAAGGGGGGTTTACCATCAAAGATCTCAATTCCTGCCTTAAAAACTGATATTGAGGAGCAGTAAACAACTCTCAGGTTTGTGAGAACTCAGAGAGTGATAGGAGGACAAAAGAGAGTGGACAGATGTTTTGAGCACAGATGTTTTTAGTAGTGAAAACCAGTGTGCACATCAGAGAAGGGCGGAGACACAAGTCATTCGATGCTGTTAACTACATTAAATGTGGACGCGCAAAAAAAAAAAAAAAACACCAAATACAGGACTGGTCAATAAACCAGAAACCCTACAAGGCAAAAAGAAGCACAGAAGCAAATGAGTATGAGACCTGGGTCATAAAAAAGGAGATATAAAAGTAGATCCAGACTGGTTTTTGTGGTCAAACTTAGTGAACAGGCAGACGTTGCTGTTGTTTTAGTGGAAAGTTGACCCTTTTAACCGGTGACCTTCAGATGATTGCGCTTCTCAAAATTTTAGTTTGTTCATAAATACATATCTGATGGGTTTTGTTGTAGGTTACAGTAAAACATAAACTTTTTGACATTTTTTTCATGTTTCAACAGTTGTTGGCACATTCAACTGGGGGTCTCCTGTTAGCACAATCACTCTTAACTCCAAAGCACCAGTTGCTCATGACCCTGAAAGAATTCAGATAAACTTCAGTCTACGGTGGGGTACAACTTCTGACAACTGACCACAGAAAAATCAGGCATTTTCGAGCTGCTTTTACTTTGAATCCAGAGTTTAAAGAAGGCTAATGGGTCTAAATAAAAGTAGCTGAATGCTGCTTCTGTTGACAAAATGTGTGCACATCTTTGTGATGATGTAGATTTATAAAGGAGTCTTTCAATGTACATTCAACATGTACATGGTTAGAATCTTTAAAGTCATCTTTGGGACATTTTTTTCTCTTATTGACTTCAGAGCACCCCAAAACTAGTAGGTATGGGAGTACATTTTTGTGTTATGTTAGCCCCCATTTTTTTAGAATATTCACAAAAAGAAAAATATTTTTTTCCTGATTGCTCTTGATGTCTATGAAGTTATAAGTGGCACTAATGTCACTCAAAGCTCGAATTTACTACATCCATGATAATAAAGATAACATCACTATATTGAAGGTTTTATTCTGCATAATGATCAGAATAATTCTATTCTTTCACACTGAACTCTCTGTGCCCCCCCTCCAGACAATTCTGAATCTACTTTTGAGGGAGAAAACGTTGTCATTTAGATTCATGGCAGCTCAGTTCCCTCGTTGACACCCGTCTTTTTTCATCTCCCTCTCTTTGTAAGCAGAAGGAGGGAAAAGGCTGGAGGTGGTGAGAGACAGACACCACCCTGCCCCACGAGACAAACAGACAGACAGTCAGACAGACAGAGAGAGAGACAGACAGGCCAAGAAAGCCTCAGAGCAGAGAGAGAGACCGGAGGAGGTGCACAGCCTGGCAGACAGAGAGAGATCACGGTCAGCCAAAAAGTGGGAAAGAAGCAGGTGGAGAAGAAAGGGAGGCTGGTCGACCCACAGCGCCAGAGGCCAGTGATGGATAAAAGAGCATGTGAGAGCATGCTGGGAGGCCAGACTCTGCCAAACACACAGACATCAGACACATGAGGGGAGGATGAGAGAGAGGGAGCCTGTGTTCATGGAAGGAGAAGAGTTCATTGAGAGCACGTTTGGCAGAGTGCTTCGACCGTAAACACGTCAGACATGGACTACAACGGGCTGCACTTTAAATCAAATTCCTTAATATCTACACTCTATTGTCTGGCTTCCAAAAATGTTGCAACAATTCCTGAATCATCATCCACTCCAGTACCGTGCAGTTCATTCTCTTTTACAAACTGTCTCGCTTTAAGCCTCCAGACATCCCACAGCTCTGGAGACAAAAAAAGGAAAGTCAAACTGTGTGTTTGTTGGACGGCGTGAGTAGCTGTGATAGCCAGGGAGGGAACGAGGGAGAGGGAGGAATGAATCCTGGGAGGAGGAGTGAGGAAAGACATACAACAGCAGCTAGAAAGAAGTGTTTCAGTTTGATTTCTTGCACAGAGTGGGCCTAAAGTTTTGAACAAATTACACATTCAGTTGTAAGAAACTGGAAACTCAAAAATGAAACGACTTTAGAGAGGTTATATGAAGTGAAGAAAACAAACAGATTCATAAAGATAAGAAAAACTACCATTTCTGGCTGGACTTCTCATGTTCATATCTATGCTTTTGGTCATTTCTGTGGATGTTTTTCTTTCATAAAGTTAAAAAGAGTCCAAACTCATTTTGGCGACAGAGCCTGGCAGCATGTGTGCGTTTAAGAGCTTGTAGTTGTGGTGGTGAAGCAGGGGTTTAGCTGCAGAGATTAACCCTCTAAGCTGTCTGAAGGCCAGACACACTGGGTCTAATGCCACCTCCCAATAAAACACAGGGAGCCAAGAGGCTTCAAGATAAGTCATGTGACCAACTGTCCTCAAATACACGACTGATGTGTTTCTGTGGCTGATTATGTTACAGCTCTTTCTGTGACAGTAATTAAAAGTTATTGAATCAGGGTCTCATGATGCCTGTTTCTTTTATACTGACCTCTTAGTTTCCACAGCAGCCTGTGTCACCTCTGTGGAGTGAAAGGTGTCCGTCTGGGACGAATAATTGCTAAGATTAGCAAACTGTGCTGAGAGAAGGCGCCAAGAAATTTCAAACATTCATTCATTAATTTGTTTCTAACCATCTGTTCTGCTAGGAGCCTCACTCTGTGCATTTCTGTTATAACTTAAAGGCGCTGTGAGGACTTTACAGATAAGCTAGTGTTTTTCCTGGATTAAGACTCTATTTCCCATGAGAACCATCACCCACTTTTTGAAGTTTGACAACAATCAAAATTTGCAGTTTAGTGTCCTAAAGGTGATCAGACTATCTGTTTATTGTTACTCACAGCCTGGTGCTCTGAGACATGTCTGTAACATGTAACGTGAGTGAATCCTACCAGTGCTCATCAACCAACTCCAACCTCACCAAGCAGAGTAAAAGTAACCTGCCTCTACATTTTATTTCAATGACTAAACTAAGAATTTCATAACCATAGTAATAATAATACATTTTATTTACAGAACACTTTTCAAGAACTTAAATACGCTTTGCATGGTTGATAAAAGAGCAGGTTAAAAACAACAGTGCAGTTTACAAAAAATATGAAAAGACAGCATAGAAAACAGAGCAGTGCATTTTAAAGAGCGCAAGGTTAAAAGGTGGTGAAGGAACGCATTACAGAGTGACTATGAGGTAAAAGCGGAATGGAAAAGGTGTGTTTTTAATGTGATCTTAAAGGTGGTGGGGTCAGCAGTGTCAAGTATGTGTTGTGAGAGTGCATTCCAAAGGGAGGGGGCAGCAACAAAGAAGGCTCTGCCCCCCCAAGTTCTGTGATTGGTCCTATGATGGTGATCATGGTGACGGACCATATTTTGTAATAGTTTTTATGTTTTTATTTCATCACAAGCCTCATTATGTGAGTTGAGTGTTTGTTTTTTCTTCTGAAGCTTGATCACAAATCTACAAATCCAAGTCACCGAGTCACACCTTACAAGAACGAGCGCTTCCCACTGCATGTGTAAAAAAGCTGCTCATAAACACGTCTCATTGTGTCTGTGTCTGTGTGTAGAGGCAGAAACCGACAGCTGTACATCACATTTAGCACCAATGGGAGACCAAGGCTGTGTGGCGGCTGTTCATGTTGAATCTAACAGAGAACGACAGAGCGTGTGGGAGCATATTAATGTGCAGCAAGAGTAACCTAGGGCTTTAGAGCCTGTGTGTGTGTGTATGTCACAGCCTTAACGGTTATGACAGTTGGGCTCAGGTGTGGCTTCAGCAGCAGCAGACCAGTGCAGCAGGTCTGTGTGCGTGTGTGTGTGTGTGTGCTCATGTATGTATGTTTTCAGGACCTGCAGAAACAAGTTGAGCTCCCCCCAAACACACACACACACACAGTTGAACTGGCATGGCAGAAACCAGGTTACAAGTTTCATTACATATTCAGGATTTGTTTTCTGGCTCAAACAGAAATCTCAGCTTTGCAGAACAATGATTGTTTTACTGTTAAAAAATAGTACTCTTTTTTTTTTTTCTTTGTTTTTTTTTCAACCTTCCAGGCCATTTAAGGCCAGGCGTGTCTAAAGTCAGGCCTAATCAAGGCCCAAGGTCACGTTGTCATGTGGCCTCCCACTCACATCTTGCAATGTATGATTTATGACACTGGAATGAATCATGTTCTAAATTATGTGTACAATTAAATTTCCTGCTCAGTGCACAAACAAAACCATAGTATATCCAGTAAGGTCTCACTTAACTACATTTATACAGTGCATAGGCAGAAACTCAGATTATGTCATACATGCAGGTTATGTCTTTAGATGAATATATTTCTAATGATGTGGAAATGTGAGAGTTCAAAAAACTCATCAGAAGACACAAGACAAGATTAAAGTTATGAAATGATACATAAAAACAGCAGGACAAGAGGAATTTGGGGCGAAATCTCTTGTTTGCAGGTAATAACAGTCTGATTATAAAAGAGTCTGATTATAAAAGACAACATCCAGATCCTGATGCTGCCATAAAAACATCCTGACATATTTTCCCCATTCCCCCCAAATGGCGAACATTTCTCTTAGTCAGAAACAGAGTTTGCTGATGTTTATGCAGCACGTAACTCTGCAGAAAACTGACCACTTGTCATCTGGTGTCAAGACAAACCTGAGGGACAGGTGAGCTTTGTTTTCATCAGTCTGCAATGATGGAACAAGTATGTTTGACCACAGTTAGTGACAGAATTTTAAAGAAATCACTAAAGGAAATAGTAAACAAATCCAGCATTCACGTTACTGTAAATGAAAATGTGAATGTGATAAGCCGGGACATTCCTCACAGGATACATTTTGTTAATTTAATTCAACATCCCTCTGGATTATGCAAGAGCAGTTTGTGGACAATAAACAAACAGCTGTTTTCAATTCATGGCAAACCTGTTACATAAATTTAGGATAATCTGTCCTTGTGTTTAATATTATTGAAAGCTCTCAGATTTAGGAAAAGACAAAGAGTTTGGATTACATGAGGATAAAGCCACACATTACACGAGTCAGTGGGTTAAACTGTGAAATGGGTGTGTTAGCTGGTAAGTGCTGTGGGAGTTGTCGAAGTGAATTGAACATAGATGAGGTTCGGTCTCTATTTGGGGAGGTCTGATCAGGTTATATAAAGTGTTTTGGGATAATGGAAAGGTCTGAGTGACTCCAGCTTAATGCACGCCACGCTTTAATCATGTGGGAAGGAAAAAGCAGTTCAATCTCATTTGTAATTACAAGGGCCAGTGTTATTTCAAAGCACTAATTGTCCTCCAAAAGCAGCGTGATGTGCGACTGGAGTTGTCTCTTTTTACACTTACTGTGGTGCAAAATATTTTCTGTGAAATAAAAGTTTTTTTTCTGAAAATAAGCAGGTGAGTGAGTGCCAGAGAGGAGAATGAAAATCATTACGCAGAGAAATGATGACCTCATCCTGTTACCAGCTGTTTCTATGACAGCACAGCCTCCAGGTAACACAGCATGAAACACCTGTCTCCTCCTTTATCCGTCTGTTTGTCCAACGCTCCCTTTGCGCTCAGGCTGCAGACATTTAGAGGGGGATTGAAGGCAGAGCTGGATGTCACAGTGACTAGACATTAAAACACTGATGCAAACATTAGGCCCTGATAAAGATATGAGACCTTACACTGAAGTTGCGGGCGAATTAAATATCTGGAGAGTAAAACTGTGACATAGGATGATGTTTCATATCCTCACACTGTCTTTTTGTTCTTATATTTACATTGCCAGGGTGGGAGAGTGCACATGAAGAAAACCATAATGCAACACAGTATTGAATCGACAAATATGTATCTTTAAAGGGGCAGAGCTGTATTTGATTTGCAGCACCACCTTCACCTGAAAAGGTCTGCAAACAAAACTCCAGGTTGACACCTTACAGCCTGTTCCTTATTAAAGAGGACAGCAAACAATAACCACTGTTATTATCAGAGTGAGGGAACCTCAATGGCTGCAGAAATCAAAGGTTTTGGAGGGTTAAACCATGAGCAGCTGAATGTAAAAACTGATAAAAGCTGCCATACGATGACAATTCAAGGCAGCGTTGTTGGCACTGAACACTTAAAGGCTGAAAAATAAGGATGTCTGGATCCAGATCTCGAGTATGGGACAGCAATAAAATCTGCTTTAATGCATCCTACAGTAACTCTCCAGGGACAAACAGCTCAAAAGATGAAAATATGCAAGCACAGAAAGGTCTGGTATTCTAGCATCAGTAACTTACTGGATAAAATGTCAGTAGTGGGGAAATGTTTCTCACTGGAAAGTGAAAACAATCACACAGCAATAAAGCTGCATTCAATACTACAATTGATACAACATTAAAAAACTCAACATGTTCACAAACAGAGGATGAAAGGCTGCACCGCTGCTCTGGGCTCTGAGGCAGGTTGATACACTCTCTGTGATCCACGTTATGTCCTGATGTTGTGAAACATACTCCTCTTTCTCACCCATTTTTCAATTACTGTCTCTGCAAACTCAAATATCAGATGATCAGTCATTCAACACTAAAACAATCAGGAGATTTTGTTGTGTCAAAATCAAGAACATTTCTCTTTAAGTGAGTTTTTTTTCTTTAATTAGCACTTTTATATTTTATAAAGTATCTTTGAGTAAAAAGTAAATGTAATATTTATTACTATTATTATTACACCATTTCTTGTATTATTATTATTACCATTAATTGAGACAACTCTTCTTGTGTGCAAGGTTGAACGTTTTGCTAAAATGATCTAATTGCAATTATTTTTTCCTATATTACAATTGCGATTTATTGCGCCATTATTTTTAGGTTCCCCATCTTATAGGTTGTTAATATCAATTATTATATTGAAGGGGATGGGTTTTTTTCCATAATTTTCTTGTTTTGAACAAGAAAAACACAAACATGAGGGAGGAAAGAAGAAAAAGGTCCACACAAAAAAATCTCCTGATGCATGTACAGGTATAACCCAGAAAAATTAGAATATCATGAAAAAGTTCAACATTTTCAGCCACCTATTTCAGAAAGTGCATATATCATACATACAGAGAATTATTTCAATTTTCAAATCCAGGCTAAAAACAGTTTATCTTTACTTATGATATTTAAAATGTTTAATCTGTTCCTTGCTCTTTATTTGATTTTTTAATGATTGTTTATATACTTTGGATGATTTCATTTTTACTTCTTGTGGTTTTATGTAGCTGTAAAGAACTTAGATTTGCCTTGTGCATGAATTGTGCTCTACAAAAACCTTGCCTTGTCTACAATAAGTATTATTATTTTTATTATCATTAAAATTATTTTTAGAATAATTGTTATAAGGTCAATACAGATTTCAGAAACACTTATCCTGTGTGTCTGTTCTCACCTGTCTGACTGTGATCTCCAGCTTTATTCAAATGTTACCTGCCTCAGGTGAGCGTGCGGATAATTTGATTTGACTTTCAAATAAGAGTTCACTTTTATAATAATTGCACCATGAGATTTTCCTCCAGTCGTCCATTTTTCCCCCCAAATACCTTCTTTATTGATTCTTCTTGGAAAACAGGGGCCTCAGCCTTTTCAGTGTGATTACAGGAACAATATCTGCTCATTATTGAGAATCCAGTTTGAACATTTGGGAATGATTTCACTTCACTGCAGCTCCACCCAGCGACCTAACCCTCCAACCATCCAACCATCCAGAGACTTCCGCAGACCTCCCTCTGCACCAAATGTTATCAGCGCAACTTGATCTCTTACCATTTTAATGAAAGGGTTTGTTTGTGGGGAGACTTTAATAACTCCCAGCAGCTATTTATATCTTTTAAAGTCACACCCTTTGTGTATGACGCACTCAAACACACACACAGATGAACTTTGACAAAGACTGTCTGTACTGCTGCAGAGATCTTATCCAAATCATTCAGCGATTATTTGTCTGCCTGACTCAGGAAACTCAAATATAAAACACATTTCTTACGACTGAAATATTGACCTCAGCTATCATTTAAATTCTGTTGTCTGAATTAAATGTGAATGAAACATAATAACCTCCAGCAAATTGACAAACAAAAATGAAGTCAACGATGTGTAAGAGTATTTTGCTGCTGTTTGGTTAACGGTAACAACTTCTTTTAAAAGCAAAAGTCTTTTCCCTCTAATTATCCCCAGAGGAGGGCAGCTCGTGAGGGCGACCATACCCAGACAGGAAAACAAGGAGGAGGGCTGTATGAGGAGGAGGAGGAGGAGAGCAGCTGGTGTGTAGCCTGGACAGGAAGGAGAGATAGCATGAGAGGGGAGGAGAGAAAAGAGGAGGGGACATGATGACAGAAGGGGAACATGGGAGATCGCTTTACATTCAGAACCTTTCATCTGAGACAGTTTGGTCGGACTCCACAGGCCTGAAACATTTCACATTTTGGCTCTAACTCTAACTCAGAAATGTGTCTGAGTGTTACAAGTGTTGGTGCAGAATTCTGCAGCAACAGCTACAAACAAAGACTGCAGGGCAACTTCTGAACCACAAAGTTTTACACGACCTAAATGGAGAAATTGCCCAGTAACCCAGCAACAGCTTTCAGATCACTGTAACCGCTTCCTCCTCTGTGGTTGCCCCCCTGCTTTTCAAGACAGAAAAAGTCACTTTTAAGTTCCTCCTCCTCCTCTGACTGCATCATTTTCTCACTAAGGATTCTGAAACTCACAGAGAAACTTCACAGATGTATTCAGAGATTAAGAAGTGACGCTCATATTTTGAGACAACACGTTAGTATCAGAATCTGAACTTCTCAATTTTATCTAATTCAGAAAACAATGCCTATAGTGATTCAAAACACTTGCAGCACTTTCTGCATCATACTGTATGTACCTGAGAAATACAAAACAGCACAAATTTGTTGTAGAACAAAATATCTCTATAAAGAAAGCACATCTCTGAGAGCTATTACAATCAACAAAGTGCATTCATCCTAGCTCAGTTATCAGTGAATACAATTCCTCTCAACTGTTACAATCTTTGAAAGCCAGCCTCACACAAAACGACTTAAATACCTCAGCTGAACCACACAAAGACAATTCAGACCAGTTTTTATTGAGACAATTTGACGCCACAGACTCTTTGTCCTAGTCTGAAAGAAGTTTGCATGACCACAACAAGCAGTAACCAACATCTTTTAAAACATGAAGCAAATGTGACCACTGATCCTGGAGTAGTTTTGCTGGAGTTTGGGCAGGAAATGTGGTTTCCTTGTCTTAGTACTGTATGTTGACGGATGCTAATGGTGCTTAGTACCTGTAATGACACCTAAATTATATATTCTGGCTTGAATAACTTGTTAACAGGCATAATGTGCATGTTTAATTTTGTCATTAAACTGTTGTCAATACATTAGTCTTTTCTCGCTTCAAAGAAGTTGAAGTTGCACAGACATCCAGTGAACCTTGATATAAATTGTGAAAGCTTGTTTCATGTCATGTGGTCTCTGTGTGCAATCTTGTTTCTGAGTGACGTAATGGACCTGATGACCATGCTGCAGTTGCCGTTGTAATGCAGAGTGGACTGTGTGTGTGTGTGTGTGTAACACCGTGCTTGTTGAAGATCACCTGTGGCTGCACTGGCCATATCGGCTGATCTATGACAAGTGTGTGTGCGAAGGTCTTGACAGAAACCCTGTGGTACATCACTGCTATATATAAAAAATGACTTCAAAAATAAACAAAAAACAATCATTAGGGTACGTTCAGTGTCATGCTCATGAGCCGTGACACCTGTGGATGGCACTTCCCCTTTTGCTTGTCTCGTTGGTTATAACAGATACTTCATTGGAGGCAATCCAAGCAGGAATTATAAATATTCAACATGTTTAATGTTTACGTTTCCTGATTGGAGAGATTCTGACTTGGATAGGAGTGGTAAAAAAAAGTTGTATTAACACAACACATTTGAAAAAATCAAAGCTTAGAGCCTCAAAAATTGTCTTGAAATGTATCTATAGATTTACTGACATAAAGAGCAATAACCTTTCTGTAATTACTGCTACTACTGTAACTACTTCTTCCCTCACCTGTTAGCAAAAACAACCTGAATTAAAATTAAAGCCGCAAGCGGCGATACACGGGCCCTCGCTCACGTGCGCTCGTCCGAGCATGCGCTCGGACAACCGCACGTGAGCGACTCCCCGCTCCTCGCCGCTTGCGGCTTTAATTTTAAAAAGCGTCGACCTGTGCGCATGTCTGAACATGCTGCAATCGTTCTCAGTCAGCCACATGGGAGCGAGGGCCGTTCTTTTCTGCATGTGGCTCTACTTTTAAATACATTTACTTCTGTGTCGAATTTTAACATTTTATTGCTTTTATAGTGAAGATTTTTGTGGCTGTGGAATGACCTTGATCCATGTGAAATAAAGAAAAATGTCTCCTTAAAGGTTGCAGACCCCTGCTCATGTGTTTCAGGGTTCAGCTGAAATAGAATGACAACATGCAGAGAGCTGCATGGCCACAGCACATTCCTCTGTCTGCTCTCATGTTTCTTCAAGAAGCCTCCCTNTACAGTTTTATCCTCTCAGTTTGAGGGTGTGTCCAGGGATGGATCATGACAGTTTAAATGAAATTTGAAGGAGATTAGGCTAAAAATCAGGGAGCTATCAGGAGTCCTTGTTTCATGAAGTCACTTCAGACTTTGACACTAAACTGGAGACTCATCATTCAAAATAGGAACTTGACCTTATATATGGTGCTTGTTGAAGATGTTTTTGATGTTTCTGTGCAATTGTTTTCAAAAAAAGATCAAAGGGGGAGGAGCTATGGGTCACAGCATAAAACACTTGATTTCCTAATGCCAATAGGGGGCGCCTTACTTTGCGTGAATAAAAGCCATATGGCTGCGCTCAGGCTGGGACAGTGAACATGTGTGTGTGATGGGGTCAGGATCTGACTTTGTACGAGAAAGTTATTAAGGGTTTTGTGTTTGTGAGAAAATGGTCAATTTTGGGTCGACTTTGAAACAACACTAAAGACACATCATTCAAAATAGGAACTTGACCTTATATATGGGACTAGTTGAAGATGTTTTTGATGTTTCTGTGCAATTGTTTTAAAAAAAAGATTAAAGGGGGAGGAGCTATGGGTCACAGAGTAAAACACTTGATTTCCTGTTGCCAATAGGGGGCGCCTTACTTTACGTGAATAAAAGCCATATGGCTGCACTCAGGCTTGGAGAGTGAACATGTGTGAGAGGTTTGGTCAGGATCTGACTTTGTACGAGAAAGTTATTAAGGTTTTTGTGGTTCTGAAAAATGGTCAACTTTTGGCGCCCCTAGTGGCCACGCCCATCAATATTATAACAATCCTTTAATAACTTTTGATCATCAGTGGGTCTAGTATGCACCTGTCCAATTTGGAGATAATCAGAAAAAAACTGTAGGACAAGTTCGAAAAAGTTCGTACCGTGCTAGCGCAAAAATTCTAACTTTGAGGTAAAATTTCAGAACTTTAAATTATTGTTTTGCCTTAACATTTTACATTTTTATGAAGGTCTTGGAGTGATAAAGGTGCCCAAAAAATTTCATACAAATCGGAGCATGTAAATTTTTCTTTTTTTTTGGCGCCCTCTGGTGGCCACGCCCCTGAAGATTATAACAATCTTTTAATAACTTTTAATCGTCACTGTGTGTAGTATACACATGAGAAATTTGAAGCTGATCCGACAAAAACCCTAGGACAAGTTCGTTCAAATACGTACCCTAAAAATCGTCAAATTCCGACTTTTGGGACAAATTTCCGAACTTGCTGTGCGAAATTCAGAGTTTGCCCAAGAGAATTTTTNGTAAAATTTCAGAACTTTAAATTATTGTTTTGCCTTAACATTTTACATTTTTATGAAGGTCTTGGAGTGATAAAGGTGCCCAAAAAATTTCATACAAATCGGAGCATGTAAATTTTTCTTTTTTTTTGGCGCCCTCTGGTGGCCACGCCCCTGAAGATTATAACAATCTTTTAATAACTTTTAATCGTCACTGTGTGTAGTATACACATGAGAAATTTGAAGCTGATCCGACAAAAACCCTAGGACAAGTTCGTTCAAATACGTACCCTAAAAATCGTCAAATTCCGACTTTTGGGACAAATTTCCGAACTTGCTGTGCGAAATTCAGAGTTTGCCCAAGAGAATTTTTGGAAGGTCGAGGCATGATTGAGGTAGCCAAAAAATTTCAGACTTGTAAGTGAAAGTAGGCGGCGGGGCTACCGTTTTAAGCTAATGCTAAATGCTAGCAAGATTGTAGCATTTTTTGAGTGGCAAAATCATAAATTTTTCGCAGTGGTCAGGGGGGGTAGGACATAGTGTGGCGCTCTTTTTTTCAAGGGAAAGGGGCGAAAATTGGGGTTAAAGCGGCGGAAAAAATGTATAATCCTTAAGGTTCCAAGAGGGCCTTCGCCCGCCTGCGGTCGCTCGGGCCCTAATTAAACACGTTGCAGGTTGTGAGATCATCTGATTGTTTTCACAACAGATCAAGTATGACACAGCTAAAAATGATGACACACCAGGCAAAGAAAACTTGTTTCCTGGTGACCAGCATTTTCTTTCTAATCATTCAAGATCTGACTGTTTGAAATATCTGTCAGTTCAGTTCTTCACCACACTTTTTAAAATATTTTGGCCAGACATCTTGACACCAACCCAAAAAAGGCAAAGAAATGAGTCTTCTGAGACCATTACATGCATTGGGAAACTCCGTCCCTTAGTCCTTTTCATGGAGTTGGCATGTAGAAAACCATAAATCAGCTCAGACTTTCCCTCATGACACACGTTGTCCACTCATGCTAAGTTTGTCCAGACCACCCGGGACCTTCTGTGAGAATACTTAGACCTGGGGATGATGGGTAAAGCTGTTTTTCTGGAGAGTTTGAAACCCAAACTGGTCACTTTAACTAAAGTTGTGTTGTTAAACCCTTTTCTCATCCTGATGATACTCTCACACATCAGCACTTTCTCTGCAGTGTGAGCTTCAGGAACCATGCCTGGTTTATCCCATTAAGTTAGCCAATACTGCTTTGTTCGTGAGCTGTTTACCAGCCAACCCCCTGCAGTGCGGGAAATCACTGCATCAAATCAGCAGTAGATAACAAGAGCGTCACACCTCCTCAAGAGCAGGAGGTGAGACACAAGATTTGAGATGGAAGGGGTGAAAAAACTTTGATAAAAGCAACAATTGTGTGCACATGTAAGAGATACACTGTTACCAAACCCTATTAAAGGAGCAGTGTGAGTCAATTTCACCAATAAACTTCCAACAACAGCTTTCATAATACATCACTCAAGCCCCTCATTCCACCAGGAGAACAGAACATTTCTCTGAAACCAAACCCAAAGATTACAACACTCTTTCACTTTAACTAAAAACATCTTTCACTGAGCTTTTGTTTTCATCAATTGGGCTGTGAATTCAGATGAAGCTACACGAACTACACAGAGACAACTACAAGATTAGATTCTACATCCCTCAACGCTTTCTAAGCTGTCAATTGGTGCTACAATCCTCCAGCACTTGCAGTAATAGTTACCCACACAGATGAGGCTGGAGGATCGATAAATGTAGCCCGGAGGCCCCCCACGCTCTGCCGTAATAATGAGGGGTCAAAGGTGATCGTATGTCAGCGTGCAATGCTGCTGGTGTTGTTGTCAAACTGAGCCTGAGCCCACGTGAGAGGGAAAGTGAGGAATTATGGCTGTTGTATCATAAAACTTTGAGGTTTGTTGTGGTGAGCTCACAGTTTCCCCCTGAATCCGCCCTAATCACTTGATTTGACATCTCCTCGATCACGCCTGCTATTTCCACTCCTCCCAGTGCTCCCACAGTGAGCTGGAGGCTCTCACTGACCAGAGCTGATAGGTGATGTCATGACAGTTCATGGGCTCAGAGTAGCAGGACTCTGCGTGTGTGTGAGTGTGTTTTTTTGACTGTGTGTCCGAGGATCGGAGGGAGGGGGGAATGCGAGGCTACAACGCTATGAGGTCATGAGAATTATGGCTGTTTGCACAGAGGGAAGGAGAGATTTTAGCCGGAGATAAAGGAAGGAGCTCAAGTCCACCAAGAGAAACATAAGCTCTGAACAGCTGCTGGGGCCAACTAATGAAGCACAAACATGGTTTTAATACAGCGGGGATTTCAGTGTTCAGTCCAAACACCATTAACCACACATGATTTGTCTTCGCTGCATGGCCCCGTAGCGGGCCGCCAGGCGGGTGGATGGGCTCAGTGAGGGTGTGGTCACCACCATGCTGTGGTCAGGATGAGGAAAATGAACTCAGAGTGAACTGAATGTGATCTGGGCTGCTGGTGTCAGACAATACAAGCTATTGTGCTGCTGCGGCTGTGGAGCCTCATCATCAGCATAATGCCCTTTAGACCTCCCCTTCCACCCTCCACCCTGCAACTGTGGGCCCAAGCAAAGCCTAACCTACAACTGAAATACTCCCACGGAAGTGACACAGATTCAGGGCAGCAGTGGAGGAGGTTTAAAATGTGTCAGGAAACTTCCCACCAACAACAATACTTTGAGATAATTGCGCCATAAGGTCCATTATTGGCTCAAAACGTTCAACTCCGTAGATGGAGCATCCACCATTCGCTAAGAAATGTGAAAATTCCAGTTTCCGCACTACAAAAGCGGATTCATCAAAAATGTCTCTGAACTTTTGTCTAAAACAAGGTTAAAAAAAAAAGCAATAGCCTCAGGCTGCATTTAACTGAAGCAGATGTGGAAATGTGAACATCTGCAGTACATCAAGTGTCCACTAGAGGCTGGCTCCAGAAGTACTGGTCATCACATACACACCAATTCTAAAAAGTAGATTTCTAAAGCAAAAACAGATTTATGTCTCTCACAGCTCACAGTAGAGTGTAAATTTATTTGTAACTCAGCAGTTTAGCAGGTGTTGAGATTATGAGTTACCAGTACAGCGAACAGACCACAGAGTGTATGTCAAGTGGATCTCGTCTCTGTGACGTCTGTTTAGATACGGCTATGAAGCAAAACCTCACCGGGAGCCATGGGGCAGATTTTGAACCTCCACAGTCAGAGCTGCAGGGCGCCTTTGAATTTGGTCATTCAATCTTAAGTACATTTTGCTGTAAATTATCTTTTTTGGCTTGATGTACATGTGGTTTCTTTTACATTGTGTGTCAGTGCTGCCACTACCTGGATGTGCTGAGCTGTGTTGCAGTTTTAGGACTTGAAGCACTGGTTAGTAGGTGACTCATTAGTAAAGATTGTTGTGGGGTTTGGATCTTCACTGAGCAATCTTCTTAAAGTGCAAATATGCGTCTTGCTCAAACTACTGCCTTAATACTACAATACTAAAAATGAGCATTTGTGCCTCCTTTCAGCTCTTCGCGCAGTGAGGTGTGCTGGTATTTCATCTACAAAATACATATAAGCGTCTTTGTACCAAGGTAACCAAAAATTTGTGGACATTCATCCGTTGCTCTTCTTCA
>RPOG01005267.1:0-29136 GCA_008086565.1 Thalassoma bifasciatum | reverse complement strand
TATATAAAGTTATAGACAAACATTTGAGGGTGCAAAAGCTTATGAACCATAAATTATTCAGTGTTAAAAAGGCTGAAAGACAGTTAAAATGTTTTGCAAAGCATTAAAAAAAGATTATACATAAAATTACCACCAATAAATAAATAAATAAATAAAAAGAAGTCCAACAAAACAAATAAGTTATATTTACATCAAGTTCACACTGTTTTATGTTGAATGCTCAGTTACAAATATGTGTAACAAATATTTTTAAAAAAGGAAAAACTTTTTTTCATGCCTTTAGACAAATAAAAACACTCAAGTAAAAAATATTGACACTGACTTATTCATGCATCAGAGGGTCAATGATTTCACAGCCTTTTTTATAACCACTCCACCTCCACCCACCAAGTCTTCTCCTTTTCTTATGTCTTCTTTTGCTTTTTTATTATTTTTTTAAATCTCTCCTACTTGGTCACATTAACAGCCTCACTCCCTCCTGGATTTAAGTGCTGTCTCTTTCATGGCCGTCTTTGTCCTCTTTATTACTCCTACAGCCATGATCACACCTGCCCTGTCAGTGAGAGTTAGAGATCTGTCCCGTCAGCTGCTGTTTAATGCCTTGTCTGAGTTATCTCACTTTTCCAACAAAGTTCGCAACAGAAACTGTTCTGGAAAAAAGTAAGAGAGAGAGAGAGAGAGAGGGGGGGAGAGGCTGCCAGTGAGCTGTTTCATCTGATAGATGAGAAACAGGAGTGAATCTCACTGAGCTGTCAGATCTGTTCCTTTCTCCCTATCCATCAATGCAGCCCACCTGGAACAATGGTACACACACACACACACACACACACACACACACACACACAGAACATGACAATTTGTTACCTCCGAGCATTCTTGAGGTAACCTGGTTGAAAAAAGGAGCAGCACTGTCTCACTTCTTTTATAGGATGCTCAAATCTTCTTGATCGTGTTTTTTGGTCTTTGAAATCATCAAATGGTTATTGATGATGTCACTGCGCTATGTCTAATGGTGTTTGAAAATGTGCATCAGGGTGCAGATGCACGTAAGCAGCAGTAACTGTCATTTGCATAACTGTATTTATACCAGTCACTTTATCAGCTCCACCTGTTTACCTGCCCATTAACACAAAATCTAATCAACCAATCACATGGCAGTAAGTCAATGCATTAAGAAGATGGAGAGGAGCAGCTGAAGTTCCAACTGAGCACCAGGATGGAGACGAAAAGTGATTTAAGAGATTTGAACGTGATATGGTTGTTGATCTGTGTGTTTGATGAACTTTTGATCTACTGGGATTTGAGCCCTCAACCATCTCCAGTGTTTACAGAGAATGATCCCAAAAAGCGGAAATCTCCAGTGAGTTGCTATTCTCTGGAACTAAATGTCTTGTTGATGTCAGAGGTCAGAGGAGAATGGATGGACTGGTTGGAGATGATAGAAAGAAAACAGGAACTCAAAGAACCACTGGTTTCAACCAAAGTCTGCAGAAGAGACTCTCTAAACACACAACACATCCGAGCTTGAAGCAGACAAAGAGCGACAGCAGCAGACGACCAAACTAGGGCTGAACAATTTGCAACAATAGTGTAATTGCGATTATTTTTCCCAATCATGCAATTGTGATTTATTTTTGCCATTATTTTTTGGCTCCATATCTTATGGCGTTCAACAAACACAAGCAATAAATCACTTTTTCTTAGAAAGAGCATCATATTCAAAAATCAAAATTTGGAATGAAGAATTTAACCCTGTGGTGCAGAGTGATCAGTACAGTGGACACCTGTTTAAGTTACTTACTCCCAAATTCAATGGTTCATGTGGTGGAAATTCATATTAACCTGTGTCAGGATATTTTTATTCTTCTTAGGGCCTGAAAAAAATGTTTTCAATTTTTTCCCAAACATATGTATTTTTTAAAAAGTTATAGACAAACATTTGAGGGTGCAAAAGCTTATTAACTATAAATTATTCAGTGTTTTATTAATTTTATTAAATGGATAAAAGAGAGTTAAAATGTTTCGCAAAGCAGTAAAAAAGATTTTTTCATGAAATTACCACAAAAAAAGAAAAGAAGAAAAGAAGTCAAACAAAATATAAGTCATACTTGCAGAAAGTTTACACTGTTTTATGTTGAATGCTCAGCTACAAATATTTGAGAAAAAAAATGGATTTTTTTTTCATGCCTTAAGACAAATAAAAACACTCAAGGGAAAAATCTTGACATAATTCATGCATCAGAGGGTTAAATAAGAAGAGATTCTTGATTCATATGGAAAATTTGATTTAAAACAGAAATGTCAGGCCTCTTAAAAGTGTTCATTTCTGTGCACTCAATACCATTTTTGCTGCTTGTAATTGTTGTTTGCCCATTTTAGTCACTTTTCACTCTTCTTTGTTTGCCAATTTTTGACAACCTTTTGCTACTTTCTGCCAATTTTCCAAGTTTTATAAAACTTTTCAACACATTTCATCAAGTGTTGCTGCTCTTTGACTGTATTTGCTACCTTAGACTTATTTTTATTGGTACCTCTTGCTGTGTTTCTCCCTTTTCCCCTCTTAATTTGTTGCTCTTGCAAAAAGAGTTTTCAACAGCTGGTCTCTTTGGTTGAGCAAGGTTGAGAAACACTGGTGTAAGGCATAAAACATCTACTAAAAACAGTTTTGTCAGGTTTTCTGACACATTTGTGGTTAAAAATATATTGCAATGTCTGCAATTAGAAGGACATATTGCACTTTAATCTAATTTGCAACGGAGACAAAAGAAAATCAACACAAGAAATACCAGTAAACAAAACCCAAAAACAAACCCAGGAACAATGAACAATGAACAATAACTAAAGCACAGAAACAAAGACAAAACCCAAAAACTTAAAATCAGGGTCCTGACAACTTGTAAATTGATGCACAGACTTCTCAGTCCATGCAGGATAAAATCACTCTTTTTTTTGCAGGGTAAATATAGACGTGTTATTTTCACCTGTAAAGAACTGCTAATGTGAACTTTTCAAACTCACCTCTTCTACGGAACAAGACATTGTGGGTTACCTGCTACATCAAATGCTGCATTCAATGTTTGTAATAATGTTGGATCATTTTCAAAAATTTGCAGTTGTGGCCTGCAAGACACATACACTCTTAACCCGAATTAGTTGGGTTTACTAGAAAATTGCGTGGAAACCCGTTGCCTTATACCACTTTAGCTTTTACACAAGCTGATACTAAAGAGGTTAAGTTGTTTGAAAACAGAACCTTAATTTTTTGCAGTAGTCATCATGAGTTCATATTAGTAGCCTTTACTCAAAATCATTTGTTCGCATCAGTGGCACTAGTTATTTGAACTCATCATTTGTTACAAGTCATGATTCTACACTGCAAAGAAAATCCTATCGTTTTATGGTAAAAAAACTGGCAGCTGTGGTTCCAGGGGAAATTTTGTAAAATATACAGTAAAATTGTAAACAACTTTAGAGAACAACCTGACAATTTATGGTTAGACATGTTATTATTAACTAAAAATTACATTTTACCTTGTAACAATGAGTGAGGAGGACACACAGTGGACATGAGAACCTGCTGTACATGGAATTATCACGCAGGTAACGCAGCCTATCTTTGCCTTGGTAAATACAGGCTGTCAATGCTCCATGACATAGAAATGCTGTCTGTGGTATAGACTGGATGTTAAAGGGAACAATAAATAACAGTATTTTCCTCTGTAAAATTCTTGATGTGAATATTTTGTTTTAGCTTTGAGTTGAACAAGAAGGTTTTACAGTCCATGTTTGACATTTGTGGCTGCCCATGGAGAGGTTTGAAGGGTGAACAGGGTCAGTGGAGCAGGGATGGAGCTGAAGATAGGGTGTTGAGTGATGAAACCTGTCCAGGGATCCAGAGATTGGTATGTGTCGTATATGTTGTGGGTTAAAAGTTATTTTTCTAGTTGAATGTAAACAGCTTTTTCCAGTATTTTGCTAAAAAAAAAAAGTAAGATTTGAGATTGTTCTGTAGTTAATAATTACTGATAATGATTACTAAAATATCACACTTCATTAACAACTGCATGGTTAGTGAGTATGTGTGAGCTTTACTAAGACATAACTGTGATCCAACCACAATTAAAAAACACAGCTGTGGTTTCTAAACAGCATGAAGTGCTCTATCAAGGTGTCATTGCCTTCCTAGTTTTTAATCAAACAAAGACGCGGGTTATGATTTGTCTTAATGAGCAGGATAAGAATCACTCCATCACCTCCATGACAGATTATTCTTGGGTGTAAACAACAAGCCGTCTGTCTGCCTGAATGTAGAAATGAGCCACAGTAGATGATCAGTGTTCCCTCCCATCTATTATCAGTCTCAGCAGAGGGTGGAACGATACGTAATCATCATCAATCTACTGGCTGAACATAACCTTATTATTAGAGGAGTGCTCATAACACAGTGGGTGTGACATCTCTGTGTGTTTGAGTGTGTGTGTGTTTTATGGATCAAGAGTTTTGTGTGAGAATATGTTCATGTGGTGGTATCCTGATGATGTCGAATCCAGAGTAACAGCTAATTATAGCAGTATGTCAGCGTGCAAATTAGAATGATGCATTCAGGTGATGGCTTTCTACTATTTGAGACCAACTGGCAAAGCTCTTCTGCCTCAATCAGCCCGGAGGGGAGGCCTCATTTGCACAAATGGTGCTTTATGGTTCCTGTTGTGGCCAGATATGCCTCTTCACCAGACGGTAATTGACTACCATTGCCCACAAAGGTGTTTTTTTAATGCAGCATGATGGTGTTTAATGGCAGATAATAGAAGCAAACACGGTCCCTGATGTGTGTTCTGTCAGGTCTTTGTTGTTAATCACATAGCACCCTGGTGGATGTGCAGTTTAACAACTTAGTCAGGGAGGCTGTCCATGTTTGGTTCATACAGAGACAGATTTGTTCTCCATGCTCACTTCACAGTCTTCTATCCTGAACAGAACGCTTTGGATGTGTTCAGCGTGATGGCCTTATTCATTCTAGCTGGGTCAGGACAATGATTCCAGTAGATTGTGGTGATTTAAATACTGTGGTTTCTCACAGTGATTCACTCACTGAGTCTCTCTGAAAAGACTGGGCTCTGCTTTACATGTGGCATAAAGTGCCAAAGCAATCATTGTTATTTTCACCTGATTTAGTCATCATCTTCATGTCCAGTAGAGGTGGATAAAAAATAAAGACCCTCATCCACAACTACCATGAAAGACTTGAAGCTGTCATTGATGTTAAAGGGGGAAATACATGGTATTAAGCACTGGGGTATGAAAACTTTTGTACAGGGTCATTTCTGAAGTTTCTGTTGTTATAACACAACAACTTTTTTTTTTTTTCAATAAATGGCTCCACCCAACCACTAACCTTGTGTGAAAGAAACATTATGTGTTATCATTCATATTCTCTGAGAAAAGGCCAAGAAATCATAACTTCCTCTTGGGTATGCAAACTTATGAGCACAACTGTACAATATCATTTCCAATGGAGCTGGAATGAGCCAAAGGTCAGAATTGAGAAGAACAGGTGTTTTATTTGCTCCTTCTTCCATGAATAAGTTATAAAAAGAGCTGCAGCTAAACGAACGGCTCTCACTGGCTGATTTAAAGCTGATGTAGAACCATCTAGAATCACAAACATGGAGCTGCAGCTGTTCTGCTGAATGTTCTTATAATTCTGGTTGATTTGGACACTTTCTGTTTGAATGATTCTGGGATGTTTAGTTTGTGTATGTGCATATGGCTGCTCTTTGTCTGTAAACTGAGCTGATGACAATCTCAGCCAGGATACTCTTGAAAAAGAGATCTCAATGATTCATTTTCTGATTATATAATAGCTAAAAAAAACTATGATCTATGTACTTATTGGAGGTAGTTTTATATTAAAGAGTTTGTTTCTGCTTTAACAGCCGTTTGACTTCAGAAGGCGCCCTGTTACAGCTCCTGTTTCTCACTGTTCTGTAATGCACTTGCAGAATTTACACACATCACATACTTGTAACACCTTTTCTCCTTTTTCTTAATTTAATTTCCTCTTCTCTCTCTTTCTCTTTCCACTTTCCTATTCCATCTGTAGCCTTTTATCTCTAAATAAAGCCGTATGAAACCCAAAAATAAACAACAAAAACACGTCGGGATCAAACCAGAAGTTTGAAGCACCAGCATGTGCTTCTTTCAGCAATGAAGTGATACGAGCTTGACAAGGCCGGGCTTTTTTTTTTTTTAATGTTTGAAAGAGGGATTAAGAGAGAATAAAATGAGAGGCTGAGGAAGTTTGAGAGAATGAGAACAACGTAGCTCGTAGGAGGAGAAACATGTGAGGAAATTGGATGAGAAAATGGAAATAAGAATGAATGAAGGGGAGTGTGTGATCCCTGTCTCACCACTTTTTATTCCATCCTGCCCCCATCTCATCCCTGTTTCCGGCTTCACTCTGAACAGCTAATGCAAACTCCTCCAAACCCCGTCTCTCCTCCTCCACTCTGCCACAGAAGTCGATATAATCATGAAAGGTGAGAGAAATGAGGAAGATGGCGTAAGAGAGGGGTCAGATTTCTTTTTTGACTCAGTTTTAGTCTGGCTCCGGGAGCATGAGAGACTTCAAACACATTCATACACACGCCCACGCACACTTTCATAGTGAGGATGATACTGAGTGTGAACAGCACAGACAGTTTGACTCTAGCAGTCTCCTTTTAATTAGCCCAATGAGGAAACTTTACATGTACAAAGGCTTTTTTTTTTTTTAATCCGTCTGTGGAGAGAAGGTTTGTGCCTTCAGCAGCAGTGAGTTTCATTTCTTCATATCAGCTCTGAGTACTCTGTTGTCCAGCTGCTCTGTGCTGTCAGTCAATCCTTTGTTAAGCCTGAGAGCTTCAGGAAAGAGCAGCGTGTTCTGTGTATAGTGCTTTTATATTCATTCAGTACGTCCAGGAGAAGTAAACAAAGTCAGCTTGAGCCTTGAGGCAAAGCAGGAGCTGCAGGTTAAGCCTCTTCATCTGAACTGGGTGTACACAGAAGCCTATCTGTCCACTGGAAATGGAAATTCTGTCCTTTAACCTGATTTGTCTGTTCACCTTGGCTGGAGTGTGATGCAAACGCAGCATGAGGATGCACATGGATGACAGCGGAGCTCTGTGTGTAAATGATGTGGGAACGAGTTATTCTTCTGAGATGAGTGTTTGAACAAAGATGTCCTGAGGTTTGTGATTGATGCAGACTCAGAACCCGGATTGAAATTTTGTATCTGTGCACATCTGTGCCTGCACACACCGCAAAGAAAAAAAAATTAGGTTCATTTAACTTGAAATATGTTCAATTCTTGCCTTCAAAAAAGTAAACTCAACTCTGAGAAAAACTTTACTTCAACTCAGGGAGGTCAGTTTTACAAGTTGCTTAACCCTCTGATACATGAACTATAAAAGTCAGTGTCAGGATTTTTCCCTCGAGTGTTTTTACTTGTCTTCAGGCATGAAAAAACTTTTCCTTTTTTTTTTTTTCAAATATTTGTAACTGAGCATTCAACACAAAACAGTGTGAACTTAATGTAAATGTGACTTATTTTGTTTGACTAATTTTCTTTTCCTTTTTTTTTCGTGATTTCATGAATAATCTTTTTTTAATGCTTTGCGAATCATTTTAACTCTCTTCATCCATTTTAACACTGAATAATTTATAGTTTATGAGCTTTTTCACCCTCAAATGTTTGTCCTTAACTTTTTTAGAAATATATATGTTTGGGGAAAAAAAGGAAAACATTTTTTCAGGCCCTAAGAAGAATAAAAATATCCTGACACAGGCTAATATGAATTTCCACCACATGAACCATTGAATTTAGGAGTAAATAACTTTTAAATAGGTGTCCACTGTAGTGACCACTATGCTCCACAGGGTTAATCAATGATCATTTATCATTGAAACTTGATCTTATGAGTTGAAATAACTTACTACATTACATGATTCATTAAGGAAAACTTATATTCTTTTGTCAAAAAACCCTACAATTATATGTAATTTCAACTGGCAGAATACAACCGTCTGAGGAAGTTTAGTAGAGAGAAGATCTGTGCTTTTCTCTGCTAGAAATGATTTCTGTGATTAATCTAGTGGTAATAGTGGGAACAAGCAGTGGACTGTCTGACAGAAAAGGGAAAGAAGAGTAGAGGAAAGCTAAACAGGAGAGTGATAGAACACAAGCTAAAGGCTAAAACACAAGCTGAGCTGTTCAATTCAACCCACATTCAACAGTTGTACTGCCGTAATATTTTTAAACCTGAGAGTTTATAGATAAAATGAAGAGCCAGGTTATGTTTGCTCTGCCTGGTGAGGTTGGAGTTGGTAGGGGAGCACTGGTAGGACATGACCAGGATTCACTAACACACACAGTACTGATACGTCTCAGAGCACTGTGCTGTGAGTAATGCTAAATGTAGCCGCCTGCAAAACTACAACGCAAACTGAGAAACTGTTTTCATGTTTCAAACAACAGTTCTAGTTTACTGCTGATAAATACATACACTCAAAAAGATTGCCTCAATTACTTAAATTATTCATGTTCGAAAAAAAAATCAGCACTGTGTTATATTTTAACAAATACTTTTGACTTCAATACTAGATATATTTATGTGAAGACACTAATTTGAATTGTCATAGTTGATTTCAGGGATTCAATTAAGTTAAATTTACTTCTCCCAATGTTTATTTTTCTCAGTGCAATGTATGTTTTTGTGTACATTTTTTCTTGTTTGATGATACTCAGGGTCATTTCTGAGTTATCAAAACTACAGGTTTGATAACAAAGAGCAACACAATAGGCCTGTTATCACAACCACAAAGAGAAAATCCAGTCAAATCTAGGAATTAGGGAAATCAAACCCCACATTAAAGTGATGAAAGCTGAGAAAAGAGAGAAGGTCTGGACTGGGATCTGAGACCAGGTTGTTTTTGCTGTGAGACACTTGCTGCCACCCACTAAGCTTCACTTTAGTCACAATCCAGAGAAATAATTTGTGTGTTTTTGACAATGTTTCTGCGGCGTTGGTGTGTGTCTGTAAGTAACAGATCCTGTAATAGACGCCAGCAGCCAGATGAATATTAAATCCAAGCTGACAGCGTGTCAGTGAAGTGTGTCGGTTTTATGTGTGCAGCTGCGTTGTGACGGCACAGCTATAGCTGCAGGTGCAGGGGGAGGAAATTAAATACCTTATGAAAAATAAAATCATTCTAAAATCAGGAGACACTAATGACAAAATGATAAACTGCTCTGCAGACAAAGAGCGTGTTCAGGGTTCCCTCACATAGATGTTGTACACATACTGAAAAAAAGTCCTGATAATCAGTGTTTCAACTGACACCTTATTCTTTCATCGCATACATCTCAAATCAATACCTGTCAAAAGAAATTCTTATTTAATCATTTTTAATATATTGAAGCCTGAAATAGCTACTTTAGTACAATGACTGCTAAAACCCAGTGACAGGTGACACAGAGGGAGCATGTTTCTGTGAGCAGTGAAACATTCAAAGTTTAAAAAAGTGATAATGTGATCATGTTTTTAACCCTTTAAATGACAGATGTGTCTGCGCCAACACATTTGCTTTTGAATGCCCTTTACTCCTAAACGGTTCGCACAATCTGAAAAATTCCAACGGTTTCTGAAAGCTGAGACACTGCTCTTTCAGTCAGTATGTGGTTTGTTACGGTAATTTCACTTTGGCGTTTGAGGAAACCCGCGAACAAACACACAGACCGCAAAGCAGATGGGTGAGAGGGAGGCACAGAGAAAGGAGAACAGAGTTTGTCCGAAAGCGACCAAAAGAAGATCCTTTAGGGTCAAAAAACTGAAGCTCCATTGAAGTTTCTGCATGACTCTGGAACAAAGAAGCATCTTAGAGAGCAACTTCAAGAGAGAAAAGGTAACGTTAGATGGGATGTTTGTCAGGATTAATGAAGCTCTCTCTATCTAGTTTTACTTGATTTGATGCTTGTAATGTGTGGTGACTCTTTTGGAAAGATGTACCAAGTCTTATTTGTACCATATGTGTGTATTTTGCTTTTGACGATACGTAGTAACTGTTTTAGAATGGAGTAACGTCCTGAGTTTGTACTGTATACACGAATGTGTGTGTGTGTGTGTGTGTGTGACATGTCGTGAGCAAAAAAGCGCATGGCGTTCAGGGGTAGTGGTTGGGTGTAGACATTTTTGGTGTTAAGAAGTTCACACAACTCTGGTGGTTTTATCCTGATAAATACACAAAAGTTGACACAAATGTGTTTGAATGTCTACTAAAGGTAACCATCCTCACCTGTGATCTGTTTGCTTGTAATCAGTGTGTGTGTATAAAAGCTCAGTGAGTTTCTGAGCTCCTGACAGGCACATGAGTCATGAGGAAAGCAAAAAAAAAAAGGTTTAAGGAAAAGTTTATTGTACTGTACAAAACAAGAAGGAGCCATAAAAAGATATCCAAGGAATTGAGGATGTCTTTAAGCAGTGTTCAAACTCTAAATTAAGAAACAGAAAATGAGGGACTCTGTTTAAACCAAACCACATTCAGGTAGAACAACAAAAATTTCAGCCACAAATGCCAGGAAAATTGTTAGGGATGCAAAGAAAAACCCACAAATACCTTCAGCTGACATAAAGGACTCTCTAAAAAAAAATATTTCAAGATGCGCAAAGGAGGCACTTGAGAAATAAAGGGCTGCATGATCAGCTGACAGAAGAAAGCCATTTCTGCACATAGTATCTTACTTACAATATGCCAAACAGCACAGAAACAAGCCTCAAAACTTCTGAAACAAAGTCATTTGGATTGATGAGACCAAAATTGAACTATTTGGCCACAACATTACACTTGAGGAGGAATCAACAAGACCTGTACTTGGAAGTTCTAACATGACAATGATCCAAAACACAAGGCCAGGTCGACCTGCCAGCGGCTACAGCACAATAAAATGAAGGTTCTGGAGTGGTCATCTCAGTCTCCTGACCTTGATATCATCGATCCAGTGGGGGGGAGACCTCAAACCTGCAGTTCATGCAAGACAGCTCAAGAATTTACAGGAACTGGAGGCTTTTAGCCAAGAAGAATGGTCAGTTTTACCATCTGAGAAAATAAAGACCCTCATCCACAATGACAACAAAGAATTTCAAGCTGTTATTGATGTTGAAGGGGAAATACAAGGTATTTATATATCCAATAAATGTCTTCACCATGCCACTAACCATGAGTGAAAAAAAAAGTTTTTAGTTTTATCATTCGTATTTTCTGAGAAAAGGTCAAGAAATCAGAAATTCTGCAGGAGGGTGTGAACTTTTGGGCACAACTGTACATACATATACATTTACATATGTTCAATAGATTTCTCAGTGGGTGGATGTGCAGAAAGGGCGACCCCAAAGAAGCTATTTAAAGCTTTTGATAGGGGGGCCATAGCTATGGGAGGCTGGAGTCTATCCCAGTTGTCATTAGGTAGGAAGTGGGGTACACCAGCCTTTATCACAGGGCTCACATGTAGAGACAAACAACTGCTCACACACATGCTCACACATATGGGTAATTTAGAGAAATAAATTGACCATGTGAGCGTGTTTCTTCTTGGGATTGAGGGGGGAAACTGAGCAGGTTTTCCTGAGAGACCTCATGAACATGCAAAGAAGGGCACCTGGCTTATCAGGGAATCAAACTAAAAACCTGGCAACGGCACTAACCAGATGTTCCATACATCCAGGACTGACCCACATTTCTGTCCCTGGTTTCTTTCAATGACACCGACCATAAACCAATCAGAAAAAGCACTTACGGCTCACAGTTTCTAAATATTTTGTTGGTACTGTTTCTAATTTTTAGATCTGACCTAAACGTGAACATCAAAACACCTGAAAAGCAAAGTAAAGCACTCACACCTGAGAGCAGACCCAGATCTGAAGGCCAGAACCCCCCCCCCACACACACACACACATGTGGTAATAACCTCAATAAATAAAGGGCTTTCTTCTCCTGCTAAAGAATTTTTGGGGGGTTGGGGAAGGAGGTTATGGGGAGGGGGGGTAACTTTGGTGTCATGGCAACAGCAGCCCAAAGGGCCTCATGGAAGGAGCACAGAAGGATGCTGTAACCAGGGGCAACTAGGTGGTAACTAGGGTAACTGTGTCTTTTTTTAAGCAGAGGTGCTCTGCCCTGATTGTTTGTTGCACTTTTACAGAAAATATTGAGAGGACACGAAACCTTGATTTTCCATTCCGTGCAGTGGCTCTTGGGTAATGACTTGTCATGTAAGTACATGATGCATACGGTTAGCCTTGTAAGCTCTGTGATAAACAGAAAGCTCCTGTAAAAGGCTTATAAATCTTACATAACACCACAGAATATACGAGGCAAACATTGCAAATCACCAATAAAAGCCAGTTCTGTTCCAGTAATTCGCCCTATTTGATTCCACCTGACAGACCTTAGGCAGAGTGATTATGCCCACACACACACACACATACACACTCACTTTTTCTTTCAGACACACCCGGCAGGGCCATGGTGTTAATTATGAGGCACATAAATGTCATGTCTTAAGTGCCCCTGGTGCTTTCAGGCTCATAACAGAAGACCCCCACTCTTCCTAGAACACACACACAGATGGTGTGCAAAGACTCTAATCAGAGTACACACACCCTCTCCTGAGCGGCACCTCCCGACCGCTGCTCATTAAGAGAGGAAAGTCAGGAATTAGCAGCAGCAGCACTTGGATGCTCTCCCAATATGAGCCTCATTGAAGAACAAACACCAAGCAGCTTTGTTCTGATCATCAGCACTGCCAATCATCCTCTGCCAGTGTGTTCACCATGGTAACCCTGCTGCTTTTTGACAATGATGGGCCTGAGTTTTTCAGCTGCTGTGGCAGGTACTTCCTCTGCTGCTCATGATTCCACCAAGCCAACAAACACATCTCACAGCAGGATAATGGAGACTGCTGCAGACAAAATCTGCACTGATATCACAGGCCTGTTAACTCTGTTCAACAAATTTCCAACCGTGGGACGAGGCTTCGATTTCTACTCCAGGAAAATCAAACGGGATGAGACACAGGCTGCAGCCAGACTCCACCTCTGTATCTTGTTTTTCATCTCCAGAAAATGTTCACATTTTTCAGCTAAAAAGTCACATAAAATTCTAAGAACGAAATTAATTTCTCCTAAATATCCAGGGCATTGAGCAACTTTGATTTCTGTAACCATGCCTGAAAATATCGAGCAAGGGCTGCACGGTGGCGCAGTGGTTAGCGCTTCGGCCTCACAGCAAGATTCTGGTTCAATTCCCTGTTCGGGCATGGTGTGCCTTTCTGTGTAGAGTTTGCATGTTCTCCACGTGCATGCGTGGGTTCTCTCCGGCTTCCTCCCACAGACCAAAAACATGCCCACGTTTGGTTAGTTGATTATTCTAAATTGCCCGTAGGTGTGAGTGTGTGCGTGAATGGTTGTTTGTCTATATGTTAGCTCTGCGATTGACTGGCGACCAATCCAGGGTGTACCCTGCCTCTCGCCCAATGACAGCTGGGATAGGCTCCAGCCACCCGCGACCCTGAATAGCAGGATAGACGGTTAAGAAAATGGATGGATGGAATATTGAGCAATGTTATTTCAAGCAAGGCAACATTGAATGAAACAAGTACAAAAATGCACTTTCAGATTTTTCATCTGGACTAAAATGCAATAACTAATAATTCCCCCATTCGTTTTTATTTGTGATTGACATTCATTTTGTATGTAAAAAATTAAAAGAATTAAGTGCAAAACAAAAGGACATTTTTAGACCTTCAATACATCATCTCAACATCTCCACTGTGGTTGTGCAACAAATAAATTAGGGGAAAAAAAAGTTTTGGAGGTCCAAGATCCATTGCAAACCACTGCTAAATGGTAGAGATGGTTAAATCAGTCTGTGTGAAGTTAGGCACTCCTCTTGTCCAAATATAGTAGCTCAAATGTGCTGAACCATTTGGTCGAGGGGGGAGTTAAAGGGTTAAAAAACAGCATGTAATAGCAGACCAAAGGAAATAAAAAGTGGTACCAAAGAGAACTTTTCTGTTGTCAGTTTTGGGAAAATTATCCCTCCTTTTTTTCAAGTAAGGAGACGTCAGCCAGAGGAAACTTTTGCCAGTGCACTGTAAAATATAACAAGTTGACTTAACTTTAGAAAAAAAAGGCAAAGTTGTTGCCTTTAAAAAAGTAATTTGCATTAACTTAGATAAATAGATTTGATTAATTTATTTTTTGTGAGTTTGCAGTACTCAAATGAACTTAAATAAATAATATTACAGTAACTTATGCAAAATCATTCTTCAGGTTGACCATGAGTGAGGAGGGCAGGCAGTGGATATTAGACCCTGCTGTACATGGATATATCACACAGGTAACATGGGCTGTCTTTGCCCTGGTATAGACTGACTGTCTACGCTCCATGGCTTAGTCAATCGTCAACGGCATAGACTAGGTCAAGAACACCAATAAATAATGTCACTTTCTTCTGTAGAACTCGTGATGAAAATTTCTGTGAATGCGTTGCATTAGCCTCTGATGTGAACATTTTCATCTGCCCACTAAAGCTGCCCGTTATGAATTGTGTTGAGCTGCGGTGTATGACTGTACATTGTGGAAAAAAGTGCTAGTAGGGGATGCAAGTCTCCACCATGGAGTGAAGACAGCCAGTCAGTCAGTCAGTGCTTTGGAGCAAAGCCAGTCAACGCCAGCATAGACAGTCAGTCCACACCACAGAGCATAGCCATCTCTTGTGTGACTTACCCGTGTACAGCAGGGTCTCATGTCCACTATGTGCCCTCCTCACTCACGGTTACAGGGTTTGGTTATCAAATTATTCAATAGGTTGCTGCCATGACATGATTTGTCAGAACTCAGTTCTTGTCAGATTTGACAATATAAAATTTATGGTCAACTTTTTTCAGAAATTTTGAGGCAATCAGTTACCTACATTTTTTCAAGTAAAGTCAACAAAAAAAGTTGTCCTCACTAACTTTAAGTGAGTAGACTCAACATAGTGAGCTATAATAAGTTTTGGTAACTTTTTGTTTTAAGTAAGATTTACTATTAAATTTTACAGAGTGTTGGAACAGTGTTGATGAATCAGATTATAGAGATATATCCACTCATAACTTTGTCTGATCGACAGAGAGTGTGAAACCAGGCTGCTCTTTCAGAGTGATGGTGTAATTTTAACAGCCAGACTATGCTTGAATAAAAGAAATTCTATCACTGATGATTACATGAGGCTAGTTTTAATGACATGTCAGGAAATAAGGGTGTAACAGAGTATAACGGTTATTTCTTATTGACCATTTTTTATGGAAACAGAGGAATAAAAGGTTAGAGGAAGATGATTGATGACTGCTTCTGTCAGCAACATACTGAGCGCTCATTGTTTCTCTGTCTTCATTGAATATTTTGAGTACGCACATTTTCCTTCAGCCCTCAATGTGTTTCCCTACACACACACACATACACACACGCACACACGCTGATCATAGCAGATGATCTCTGGATGTAATCTGCTCAGGAACAATAAAGCTCTGATCTCATTGTAGTAGTTTGTTCAGATCCTCAGGAGTAACCAGGTGTGCATGTGTGTGTGTGTGTGTGTGTGTGTGTGTGTGAGTGTGAGGGAAAGAGCGAGTGGATGAAAAGGTCATATTGCTGAATCAATGATTCCACCTTGAACTCTGAGGTGGAGAGTGTATTAATCCTTTGGGTCATGGATATTATTGCTGTGATGTTTGTGTATGTTCTGATGAGAAACTCTTCCCCCTCCCTGCCTGTAGTTGGTGCTGTTCTGCTCCTGAGTGTGCTCATGTCCTCATGTAGGACTGCAGGTGCTGCTAGTGCTGGTGGTTCATATTTTAGGGCAGTGGTTTCCAACCTTTTTTGTAGAACACAATACAACTGATAATTACATGAAAAACATTTTACTTTACACATACCATTTTGATAACAGGCTTATTTCTGCACTTTTAAGCTGGAAATACAACCCTAATTCCAATGAGGTTGGGACATTGTATAAGATGTAAATAAAAACAGAATACAATGATTTGAAAATCCTCTTCAACCCATAGTCAATTGAATACACTATAAAGATGAGATATGTAATGTTCAAACTGAAAAACTTGTTTTTTTGTGTGTGTGCAATTATTTGCTCATTTTGAATTTGATGCCTGCAACATGTTTCTACAAAGCTGAGACTGGGGCAACAAAAGACTGAGAAAGTCCATGAATGCTCAAAATTCAGCTGTTTGGATCATTCCACTGAGTGTCGTGATGGGGAAAAAAGGAGCATCTCCAAAAGGCTCAGTCCTTCACAAGCAAAGATGGGGCCAGGTTCACCACTTTGTCAACAACTGCGTGGAAAAAATAGTCCTACAGTTTAAGAACAATGTTTCTCAAAATTCAATTGCAAGGAATTTAGGGATTCATCATCTACAGTCCATAATATAATCAGAGGATTCAGAGAATCTGGAGAAATATCTGCACGTAGGCAGCAAGGCCAACATTGAATGCCTGTGACCTTTGACCCCTCAGGTGGCAGTGTATTAAAAACCAACATCATTGTGTTTAGGATCTCATAGTGTGGGCTCAGGAATTCTTCGGAAAACCATTTTCAGTTTACGCAGTTTGTCATAACAACTACCAGTGCGAGCCAAAAATCCACCATGCAAAGACAAAGCCAAACATCAACAACAGACAGAAACGCTGCTGCCTTCTCTGGGCCTGAGCTCATTTGAAATGGACTGAAGCAAAGTGGAAAAGTCTGCTGTGGTCTGATGAATCCACATTTCAAATTTATTTTTGGTAATCATGGATGTGGTGTCGTCCAGGCCAAAGAGGAAAAACACCAACCAGATTGTTACCAGTACAAAGTTCAAAAGCAGCATCTGTGATGGTATGGGGGTGTGTTAGTGTACAACATGGGCAACTTACACATTTGATAGTCATCACTTCAGAAAGAAAGTCTAGTTAGCCAACCTGTTATCTAAATCTATATTGCAATAGAAGGAAAGTTGGAAAACTGACCTTCCTGTCATCAATTAAGACTGGAGGAGGGGTGGGAATGAATACGTTTTACTTCTTTTTACTCCTTTTTGAAAATATAAAAGAAGTTAAATTAGTGATTTAAAGTTTTTTGTTTGTATTTTGTTGCAAAGTTTCTTTTTCTTTTGATTTATTGCAAAACTGCAGGTTCTTTGTTTTGACTCTGTGTTTGTTTATTGTTATTCTTTTACATTTTTCAAAATAAACATTTTCAGTCACAGTTATCACTGTGATCTCTATCTGATGAATCAAATAAATGCCTGTTTTTATGCACTTTAGACACCTGAAGCTCCAATTCAGCCGCCATGTTGTCCACACATCTCCGTCCAGCAGTTACAAATTTTCAGAGGTGTGCGACATGGAGGGCAAGGCTGCTAAAATGATGTCATTCCTGTGCATGGACCCACACAGACCTCACAGATGTGTGAAGCATAAACCAGGCTTAACTGGAGAGGGGAGCAGGGATGCAACACTATGTGGTAAAATCAAATATTGAACCATTCGGTCTGCTCTGCACAGGACAATCAGCCCCTTGGGAACATGGGTTTTTGGTTCTGCAAATCATCTTGCACTGATGCTTTACAGGCTGCTGTATGTGTGTGTGAGTGAGTGAGTGTGTGTGTGTGTGAGTGTGTGTGTGTGTGAGTGAGTGAGTGTGTGTGAGTATGTGTGTGCCCGTCCGGGAAAGTGAACTGCCCTCCCTGCAAGGTAATGCCCAATATCCATTGTCCCTCCATCTCCTCTCACAATGTTGTAACAGAAGCTGGGATCAAAATGCAGCTGACACACAGATGTGGAAAAAACTGAGCTGAACCAAACTGAAACTCCTCACTGAACAAGCCGATGTAGTTTTAGCGTCTTTTTTATGTCATGGTCCATGTAGAAAAGGCATCTTGGAAGCGCAGAATGGAAGTTTTTAGGACATATTTTTCAGACGTCTTCTGAACATACCAGAATCTTGTGACCACACGTGAGGAGGGCACACAGTGCACATGAGAGCCTGCTATACATGATTACAACACACAGGTGACACAGTCTGTCTGTACTTCATAGCGTACACCTGTTCATGCTCCACAGTGTAGACTGACAGTCTATACTCCACAGTGTGGATCAGCTGTCTATCCTCCATAGACCAGCTCAGAGACCACACATGCTTCAACCGTGTAGATTGTAAGTCAAGGACATCAGTAAATAATGTTGTTTCTTCTGTACATTTCTTTAAGAAGATTACTACTGAGGAGCGTAGATAGCTAACCCTATGTCATAGAGCACAGTTAAAAAACCTTCTTGCTCCATGGGACATAGACAGACAGCCAGTATACGTACCATGGATTGTAGATGGACAGATAGTCCACCTGCACTGTGGAGTGTAGACCACCTGTCGGTAGTGATGGTCCTTTGACACCCGAGGCTCCGACACATGCGCGGTAGCTCATGAAACAAACGTCTCGAACCACTGTGCCGAAGCGTGGTTTGGTCACGTGACTTGTGACGTATAACACACTTGAGTGACGTTTGAAGCACTTCAGTGCTTCGAACACCAACGAATCACCTGATTGGTTTGGTCTGTCATGTGAATCACTCAGTGGGATCGAGTGCGCTCCAAGATAGGAGAACTCGAAGAACTTATTCAGTGTTTTCTCCTGGTACAAAAAGAATTCTCACTTAAATACTGGGCCACCCACAAAACAGTGAACCTGAACCTTTATAAACACTTTTTGTGAACTCGAGCCTCATCCGTCTGAAAGAGTTTTTTCCAAGGCGCAAAAGTTTCAAAGAAAAGAAACAAAAAAGAATCCGAAAACTGTGAGGAAATGTTATTAATGAATAAAACGCAGGTGTTTTGAAATTAAATAGCGCAACGGTTAAGGCAGCTTCGCTCTCAATCCGGCAGCGTAGGTTCGAATCCAGGAAACAGATAAAAACAAACTCTATCTCTGTGTTTCCAACTTTCTTCCTTTAACACTTTAAAGGCATGAAAAGCCCCCAAAAGTGTTTTATAAACAAGACAAAATATAAAAAGCTCAAAACCAGTCACAAAAGCAAATCCCCCACCTAGTTATTATTATCATTATATTACATGATGATTCATTCTTATGAGTGCGTTCACTTGAAACCATGTAATCATTTGGAGTTCCCGAACGGGGATGTGTATGCGAATCAAATCCCGAACAATCCATGAACCAATAACACGTGTTGAATGGACTTCATTTTATTGTCCACTAGATGTCCTGCTCGAGTGCTGTGTGTCATTGAGGCCTCGAGTAATGACGCATGCTTTGGAAAAATGCTTCTAAGCTTCACAAAGCCTCATTAACCCATCACTACCTGTCGGTATGTAATGTAGTCATGTACAGCAGGCCTTTATGTGCACTGTGAGCCCTCCTCACTCATGGTTCCAAGGTTCTGGTATGTCTAGAAGATGTCCAAAAAAGACGTCATGAAAACTTTCTTTCATTCTGCACTGCCAAGATACGTCTTTTTACTTGGACCATTGCATAAAAATGATGTAATTTCAATGTCAGCTTGCTCAGTGACACACAAACCGACACACAGACTGACCCGTAGGTTACCTGTACTATTGCATGCCTACTGGACAGAAGATTTTTTTATGTATTACCAACAATTTGTTCATTTCTCAGCCCACTAATGTATGTTCTTTACAAATGTCACATTGTTTAAAAGTGGAATATACAGACTTCATTAATAGAGTAAAATGAAATAAAAGTATTAAATAATACGATAGTAATAAATAAAGAATAGCAAACAAATACATATTTTTTTATTTCATTTCATTCATAATCTTGTTGTATAATTTGTAATGCCATGAAGTGGTGATAAATAAAAAGAAATCATCCACGAAACATGTTTTTAGTTTTTGTGCTAAATTTAACTCCCAACCAACAAGCCAAACTCTCCTCAAAACACTCGTCTCACCTGCTTCTCATGATCTGCCTGAGGAGAGAGTTAAAATAGCTCTCAAAGAATATTCTCTGAATCTATTTTGGTGACTGAACCAGTCTGTTCCTTCTTTCCTCTGCTGCATCCTTCCTTTACACACACACAGCTCTGTGTACTTTCGAGATAAACAAAGGAGATTAAAAGAGACGTGATTACACAGCAGAGAGGAGGAAGAGGATCCCTGAGACTCTGGTTTCCTCCTTCTCCTCTTGGCAGCTCTGATCAGGTGGATAAGTGGATGCAAACGTCTAACCCACATGAAGGAGCTACAGCCGTCTCTATCTTAACATCCAATGAAATGTCAGATTAGAAGGTTGACATGAGCAGATGTCCTGGTCCCGTTCACCTGACTAACCTACAGGCATTTTGTTGTCAGAGGAGACATACTTCATATTGCACCAATTAAAGGCTGAATATTAAAGCCTCTAGGATCTTTTATCTCACTGTGACTTCACCGCCTCTTGAAGTGACAGATCGCAGCAAACCACGAGGCAAAAACCTGCCGTACCCTTTAAATAAAGCATGAGCAGGAGAAAGTGAAGAGAAAATATTTCGCTGTGAATGCAGCTGGATGGACTGATGATTGACTGACTGACACACAGTGATCTCAGAGCAGTTTACTGCCTGAGACATCGCTCTCAGGATGAGAAGCTCTTGCATCTAAAAACTCTCCCATCTCACACATCTGAAGCTGCTCTGCTTGGCACAACTGATGGAAATTTCAGATATTTAAGTTGAAAAAGCTGGAAGCAGAGCAGATCCTGCAGATCCATCTCACCGAGCTCCACTGACAAATGATTTTACCTGGTCCAATACTAACTGGACTGGACCAATCAGAGAAGAGAGGTGGGAGCTGTGGAGTACTCAAATGAACTTAAATAAATTCTATCAGAGTAACTTATGCAAAATCATTCCTCAGGTTAACCATGAGTGAGAAGGGCAGGTAGTGGATATGAGACCCTGCTGTACATGGATATACTATATAGGTGACACAGGCTGTCTTTACCCTGGTATAGACTGACTGTCTACGCTCCATGGCTTAGTCCAGCTGTCAACAGCATAGACTGGATGTCAAGGACATCAATAACTTTCGTTTTCCTCTGTAAAATTGATGAAAATTCCTGTGAGTGTTTTTCATTTGCCTCTAATTCAAACAGGCATTTTCATTTGCCCACTAAAGATGCCAATCATGTACTCAGGCAGTCAATGCCACAGAGCATCGACAACCAGTCGGTCGGTGCCTTGGTGCACAGACAGTCTGTCTACACCACTGAGCACAGGCAGCTCGTGTGTGAATCACCCATGTACAGCAGGGTCTCATGTCAGCTGTGTACCCTCCTCACTCACAGTTACAGGGTTTGGTTATCAACTTTTGATAGGTTACTGCTGTGACATGAGTTGTCAGAACTTAGTTCTTTTCAGCTTTAGCAACTTCAAGTTTGTGGTCAACTTTACTTGGAAATTTTGAGGCAATCGGTTTCCTAAATTTTTCAAGTAAAGTCAACGAAAGAAAGTTGTCTTTACTAAGTTTAAGTGAGTAGACTCAACAGAGCGAGCTAAAATAAGTTAAGGTAGCTTTTTTGTTTTAAGTAAGATTCTATCACATTTTACAGTGTGCGCAAGCACAAGCATGCGGACGCATCGACAGGGTGTCGGACAAAGATGACTTAACAGAAGTCAAAAAGTAACTTCAGTGGTAGCAATGTTCTCTGCCTTCCCCACTGTGCTGACTGATGAGACCGCGTCATGTAAACAGGCACATTATCATAACCTAGAGTCATTCTGATACCAATACCAGTATTGGAAACCGTTCCGATACTGCCAAAAATACTGGTATCGGCATCGGAGCCTGGACTCCAGTAGTTGCCGATACCAATACCACGTAATTTATAAAATTAGAAATCTTATGTTTAGCTCTGTTAAACTCTGGCACAGTCTCTTTCACCCCTCTGAAAACAGTATTTCTGTGCTGCAGCCTGCAGCCTGCTTGATCACACGACACAGACTAAACAGACACCAGTTGGCATGATGCTTGAAGCTAAGCTAACTAGCACAACCATGCCGGTGGGGTGGCAATATATCACACTGGATGCTGCTATACTTTTATATTTGAAAATAAATGGCTTTGATTTCCTGTATTTATTCATGTTTTACAAAGGGTTTAACCTTTACCACAATGAAAATCATATCACAGTCATGCAGGCACAGTATGACATTTTTTTATAATGCACTGGTATTGGATCGATACTCAGTATTGGCCAATACCCAATCCACAAGTGTCAGAATCAGTATTGGGAGGTAAAAATAGTACCACGACGTCTCTAGGCAGATCATGTGTCTGTAGGCGCTCGTGTTTGAGAACAGCACAGTTTGGATGATCAGGTTGACCTCGCCCTTGGAGATGTCATGACACTGGAGGGAGTATGGACTTAATGACTACTATGGAATTAAAGTCTCTGAAGACCATCCATTTGGTGTTGGTTGCAGTGGCACCTTTGGTCAGAATCAGTAGTATTTTCTTGGATGAATACTACATGTTTTGATCGAAAGGTGACACCAATCACAATTTGTAAACTCATTTTGGAGTTTAGTCTCAAGAAGGTGGCCAGACAATCTGTTCAGTGTTTCTCACAGCCTGGTGCTCTGAGACGTGTCTGTAACATGTAACATTTGTGAATCCTGGTTCTGTCCTACCAGTGCTCATCTACCAACTCCAACATCACCAAGCAGAGCAAATGTAACCAGGCTCTTCATTATATCAACAGACTCTCAGGCTTGAACAGATCACTGTAGTATAGCTGCCAAATGTGGATTAGAATAAAAATGATCAGATACAGCTTAACCCCTGTTTTAGCTCATGCTCGATCACCCTTCTGTTTAGTTTTCTTCTGTTCTTTCCTCCTTTATCTGTCAGACAGTCCAGCTCCTGTGTTCAACATAACCACTAAATAAATAATCACAGAAATTTTTTCAGCAGGGACTTTTGGTTTCTGTGCAGTTAATGGATTACCCTGAGAAAGTCTGACCACAGGCAATGAAAAGAGAAATCTATAACTGTGAGACTATTTGAAGATCACTTATGAAGTCCTTACAGGGCCTTTGTAAACACTGACATGTTATTTCCTGCTGGCTGAGACGTTTACTATCTTTGAAAGTGAGAGCTTTAAAGTCAGGTACCTCCCTAATAATACATAAACCCTCTCCACAGGCTGTGAATGAATTGATTGGAAACTGTCTAGCAGTCAGTTAATTAGCTCAGTGAGGAGCCAGATGCTTCATAATGGGGATGTGTGTTCATGACTCTCATTTTCTGTCTACTACTTTTGTCCCAGGAGGAGTGACAGCCTTATATCTTACTGATAGCTCATGCAAAGTTTTATCTGAGGGCTAGGGTCACATGACACCACTTTGGTACATTGTGAAATTATCTCTTTGATGTGGTGTGACAATGTGAGGTCAGCGTTCTGTCTGAAAAGGTTTTTCTTGTGTTTTAGTATTTTTTTAAAAGCTGTGTTAGTTTGCAAATGAAACAAAAGGAGACTGACTGGGGGATGCACGGTGCAGCTGTTTGTGAATTGATGTGGTTGGATTGTGCAGTTACAGTAGCAATAACTGGGTATTCTGGGTACAGCTTGAAAGCTGTAGCTCTGCTAAACAGCAGGGAGGGGTTACACTACAGGGTCTTAGGCCCATGTGTGGGTTACACGTGTTTCAAAAAGGAAAAAAAATGTAACCTGATGGCCCAAAAGCTGTGTTGGCGGCAATCAAATTAACAGATTTCTTTGCATTTACACAATAAAAAAGGGGGGAAAAAAACTCTAGGTTTTTTTTCTCATCTTTTCAGCCAACTTAGCATTGTAACTTTATTCAAATATTTTTAACAGGTTTTTAAAGAAACTGTTTATCATTTTAATGAGATAGAGGTCTTTGAACTGTATCCAGTATTATTGGTTTGGCTTTATAGGGTTAAGTACCACATATAACTTTGTACTGGGACTAGGATGGTTCTTATATGTGTGGCCTAGCTAAGCCCTGCCCACAGCCAGTTTCACACGGGATCACCCAGTGTGATCCCATGTGAAATCCATGTTGGTAGTTAGGATGGGGCCCTTATGGACAATTCCATGTGGACCCCACTTCTTAGCTTCTGTATAACCCACATGTGCTCCTATATACACATATTGGCTAGGTGGTATTTATCTTTTAATACACATCTCCTTGGACAGTTTCTAAGCCTCCTCGCAGCAGTGAAACTAATGTCACATATATTATCAATCTCACAATCTCTCCCTACAGGTAGAACTATGCCTTGTTTACATGGCGCAGAAGTATATACAATCATGGACGAAAGTATTGGCACCCCTGGAATTTTTCAATCTCAAGGATACAAGACCATCTCCTGAGATCTGGAAGTTCCTTTGTCGATGGTGCATAATATAATCAAGAAGTTTAAAACCCATAGAACTGTGGCTGATCTCCCTGGACGAGGGCAGAAGAGAAAAATTGACAAAAAAATGCAACACAGGATAGTTTGAATGGTGGATAAACATCCTCAGACAACTTCTACACAAATTCAAGCGTTCCTGCAGACTAAGCGAGCAGAAGTTTCAGCTTTGACCATATGTCATCATCTGAATGAGAAGACGTGCTCAGGCAAGAGACCGAGGAGAACCCCACTGCAGACTAAGAAACATAAAAAACAAACGGGGGTTTACAAAAATCTACCTGAGTAAGCCTCAATCCTTATAGGAGAACATTTTGTGGACAGTTGAGACAAAAGTACAGCTTTTTGGAAAAGAATGTGATTCTGTTTACAGAAAACAAAATGAGGTCTACAAAGAAAGGAACACAGTGTCTACAGTCAAACATGGTGGAGGTTCAGTGATTTTTTTGGGGTTGTTTTGCTGCCTCTGGCACTGGGGGCCTTGACAGTGTTAAAGGAGTCATGAAATCTGGAAATGATCAAAATCTTTTGGGCTGTAATGTAGGGCCTAGTGTCAGAAAGCTGGGTCTGTGTCAGAGGTCATGGGTGTTCCAGCAGGACAATGACCCAAAAAATACCACAAACAGCACCAAGAAATGGTTAGAGACAAAGCACTGGAGAGTTCTGAAGTTCATATTTTTTAAAAATTTTGCGTCTTAAGTGCTCAGACACTCCTCAGCTCTTCTTTCTCTTCTCCATTCTTGGTGTGACACACAACGGCTCACAACACAAAGGTTGAGTCAACTTTTATACATTCTAACTGGCGTCAGGTGTGATTTCTATATTACCAGCACCTGTTACTTTCCACAGCTGAGTTTAAACAAGCATCAGCTGCTTGAAATTAAGTGATTTACCCACAATTCTAGAACGGTGCAAGTAGTTTTTTCCAGCCCAATTTTGTGTTTTGTGTAAAATTGTGTCCATTTTAGCTTTTTTTTCCCGTTTTTTGTGTTTTCCAACGCACATCAAGGATAAAAACACATTCATACCAAAAACATTTGTAATTGCAACAATTATGGTGTCATGGTGTATTTTCTGGAAAAATTCCAGGGCTGCCAACACTTTCGTCCATGACTGTATTTCAAGCATGCAGAGTCAGACAGTTTTGGAGTTGTGAATATTTTGGTCAGCAGTTACAACAGTGGAGATGCTGACTCAACCAAACTTTAGTGTGACCTAAAAAGAGGTATATAGGTAGAGAGGAGGGGAGCCTTTTTTCAGAAGAGGATAGCTGGAATGAGTCAATGGGGAAACGAGGAGTGTAAAGAAGGAAAAAAAAAGATGTGGGTAAGGATGCCAAAAGGCAGATTGGTTTCAGCAGTGCTGCCAAATGCCTCAAGCAACGGCGACCAGGGTTAAAGAGCCCTGAGACAGTTAAATCTACGGAGAGGGAGGCAGAGAGAAAACCAGAGAAGAGGGAACAAAGATGTCAAATGAAAGCATTTAGTATCAGGAGACACATTATCAGGGGTTTGTTTAAATGACAAAAATAGATGTGAGAAAAAAAAAAAACGCTATTGTCTTGTATTATTCTCAATGATGGAGATCAAATGTGCACATAAAACACAACACTTTTGTTTATTCTGAGCTTCTAAAACAGAAGGCTCTTTTTCACATGTTCCTTTAAATATCAAATTCCCTCATAAGTCATTTCTAAAAGAAATAAAATAAATAACAAGCACTATCATAAAAAAAAAAATACTCTCCAGTGTTTCACAGCTTCTATGGAAGCATTGTGGTCTTGCTTTTTCACACCATGCAAAATTTCCCAGACAACGAGAGGTAAAAGAGGTAAAAGAGGTAAAAGAGGGGACTGATCCCGACCAGGCAAAGAGCCAAAAGCTCCAGGTGAGGAAAAATGTCTTCAAAGGACGTCTTAACTCGCAGCCTTTGATCCAAATCCAGACGACCAAAAGCGTAACAAAGAAACTGACTGGATTCCCCTCCGGTCTCTTCCCTCACACCTTTAACTGGAAGCTGCCAAAGAAACCTGCACAGAATCTTTCTCTTTCTTTTTATTTCAGCTTTTTCTGTTATATCACATCACTCCTAGTTCCCCGGGCTTTACATTGTCTGTCTCATGGTTTTATAGTCGCTGTAAATGGTGTGACATGTTTTCCTGACAATTTGAAACCTAAACAGTGCTTGAAATTTCAATTTTAACATTTGACTTGTTCAATGTGTGAAATTACAATTACCACTGCTTCGATTCATTCATAGAGTTTCAGGGTGCATGGATCACAGTTTTCTGGACTATCACCAATCTCCTTTTTTTGAAAACCATGACCTGTGGATACTGATTTTTGCTCAGGATGTGAAAATGGTCTTGTGTCATCGGATGTGTTTTCTGAACTCTAAAAGTTTAAAGTTGTGAAATGGAGCAGGCCAGACAAAAATTAGTGCACAATAGAGGTCCAGAATGCAGGATTCGAAATACTTGGGGCTAAAAATGTTGGTTGAGATCAAAATAGTCTGAATCTGAAAAACCATCTCAGTCAAATCCAGATCCTGATCCTGCCATAAAAACATCCGTCATATTTTCACTCATATCGCCCCCTAATGGAGAACATTTTCCTTGGTCAGAAGCAGAGTTTGCTGATGTTTACGCAGCAGGTGACACTGCAGGAAACTGAGCACTGATCATCTGGTATCCAGGGGTGGAAGTAGTTAATTACAAATACTCAGATTACTGTAATTAAGTAGTTTTTTGGGGTACTTATACTTTAATGAGTAGATATTCAAGTCTGTACTTTTACTTGTACTTAAATAATTATTATGCCATGTAACTTACATAGTTACTTTTAAAATCGTAGTTGAGAACTGAGTACAATTTTCATCAATATCTCGACCTTTTATCTGCATTTTTGTAGCCAGGAAGGTGATTTAACAGCAAACAAGCCAATGAAAACCAGGACATATGGATGAAAAACAAAACAAAAAAAGTTAATGGATGTTGATGATTGATCACTGATTGATTTTGTGTTTGGAATTTAACCAGTTAAAAATGTATTCATGGATATTCTATCAATAGTCGTGGCAGCAGCTGCACCTCATTTAATTTTGTTTTTTGTCTGCCTGAGACCTTTGCTGAATAAGGAAATAAAAACTTAAAATGAGAAAAAGAAAGACAAAATAACAACCAATAAAAATGAGCAACACTTGCTTTTTTTTAATCTTATCAGTTATTAATGATTATTGATTGTTAGCGTTTTAAATATTGGTAAAGCAAAACATAAAATTTAGAGCCCTATCTGGAGAGGAGACAGTGCCATCACCAGTTAAAAGTAACTCATAGTCTGAGTTTTTTTTTTTTGACAAATACTCTGTACTTTTACTTGAGTATTTTTCTAACACCAGTACTTTTACTTGTGATTGAGTAATATTTTAGCAATGTAACAGTACTTGTACTTGAGCACTGATTTTTAGTACTCTTTCCACCACTGCTGGTATGAAGAGACACATGAGGAACAGGTGAGCTTTGATTTCATCAGTCTGTGATGATGGAACAAGGAGGTTTGGGGACACACAGAGACTGATTTTTACACAAATAACTGGAAGAAACATTCACAAATAGAGCGTTCATATGTAGTGTTCACTCTTCATAAATATGTCAGGAAGAGTTGCTGGACTTTGGTCATTGACACAAAATCAAATTCAAATGCGTGGAGCCTAAAGATGTTAACCAGTGAATGAATGAATAAAACAAGTTAGAAAATGAAGTTACAACCATGTGAAAGTCCAAAACATATTCAGCACATTTCGTAATTGCGGTAAAAAATCTTACTTTCTTGACTCTGACAATGACATTGAGTTCTTTTCAACAGCACTTCACATTCAACAGGAGTGACAACTTACAGGGCGCCAGCGGCAGGTCAAGAAACAAGGGGAGCCATGCGCCAATTAGTTCCTGGATATTGGATTTATAATCCCTACACGTGGGTTGTGAATGCATGAACACTGATTACACACCTTTTTCCGAGGATTTCCAATCCATAACCACAGAGTTGAGGCTACAAATTACACATTTGTATGCAGAGATCGTACATTCTCTACATGCATTTGCAAATTGCCTGACGTTTTTTTTTTTTTTTTTCTTTTGTTCTTAACCTGGAGGCTACGTATGTACAACTTGTTCTCTGTCTACCACTGTCAGGCCTTTAAGAACAGAGGACAAATTAAACTGTGAGAGAATGACAGGACTTTCTTTTCTTTTCCATCAGTGAAAAAGACTTTCCTCTCTGTGTAATTCTTCCTCTCGTGACACTCTGACAGAACTTCCCCTCTCCATCCTCTCTATCCTACAGAGTTGAGGCTACAAATTACACATTTGTATGCAGAGATCGTACATTCTCTACATGCATTTGCAAATTGCCTGACGTTTTTTTTTTTTTTTTTCTTTTGTTCTTAACCTGGAGGCTACGTATGTACAACTTGTTCTCTGTCTACCACTGTCAGGCCTTTAAGAACAGAGGACAAATTAAACTGTGAGAGAATGACAGGACTTTCTTTTCTTTTCCATCAGTGAAAAAGACTTTCCTCTCTGTGTAATTCTTCCTCTCGTGACACTCTGACAGAACT
>RPOG01005266.1:0-34291 GCA_008086565.1 Thalassoma bifasciatum | reverse complement strand
GTAAATCCCTGCCAGTGAAATCTGTGAATTTGTCTGTTTTTGATGGGCTCAGAAGGATTACCGTGTTTGACGCCTCCAACAGCCTCTACTGAATGAATTAGAAAAGGTCAAGCTCAAACTGTGGCTCTCTGCTATTGTGTGAGAAGTTGACATTTCAGATGTCCAAGGCCCTGACCTGATAGGTGATATTAAGAAGATCTCCAAATGAACAGGAATAAATTTGCACATTAATTCAGAGTAACGTTATTCTCTGGCATTGTGACATGAAAATGGAAATCTAGTGGACTGTTTGTGTTTCTGTCTGACTTCAAAAGGTGGAAAGTAGGTTACTAATCAAGTAAAGTTGTATGAACTCATATATAAAGTTCAGTGTGTTTGTTTCAAAACATACCTTTTCAAGTTCATTCATGTTTGTTTTTTTAAATTCGGTTCACAATATAAACATAAAGCAGCTGTTTTGAGTCACTTCCTGCATCCTGAGTGCGTGGGAACAGGATATACTTGCCCCTACTGCATGACCTAGCATCCAACACTTGTGACAGAACACCAGAGGAAGTACTTAAGGAAACATTGGCACTAACTGTGCTGTTGTGCTGGAATGATCCAGACCAAAAAAAATGCTAGGTTGTAAGAAGTTTTTTCTGTTGGAGATTTGGGATGGCTCCTTTTTTGGGACTGTCTCCAAATCAGCCCTTAGGTCAGTGATCATCAACTAGCAGCCTGCAGGCCAAATCCAGCCCACCAAACCGTCCAATCTGGCCCATGACTGGAACCCAAAATTGGTTGACTGTGGTATCAGTGATAGGAGCCTGATTCAAAAAGGCTAAAAATGCCTCAGGTTTTGAATTGAAACAGAAAAATATATGAAAAATAAGCATCGAATAGCAATGTAATACCAAAATTAGATTTTTATTTCATCTATATTTTAATTATTTTGGAGGGTCCGGCCCACAAGGTGACTGTCCGGTAAAGTTCTGGCCCCCTAATAAATACAGTCGGTGACCCCTGCCTTAGGTCATCCAGCAGCTCAAAAATGGCATTGCCGAATAGCTGGGTGTCTCTACAATTGTACTACTGTTGAAACATGTATGGGAGATCCTCTCTCTTTCTGATCAGTCATAGCACCACCTATGCCTCTTCCCTGCCATAATGACCACAGCCATTTGTGCATAACGCTGTGCCAGTTTGCTTCAGCCTTTCAAACCTGCATATACATTTTTTGCCCTGTGGTAGTGTGGTGACACCCCCCCCCTAAAAAAAAGGAAAATTATTGAAGATAATAGATGGATTCAATTAACCAGAAACTCACGACTTAAAAGAGGAGGCAGAAGTTTTCCTGATCTTTAATTTCAGTTTAAATACAGACTGTGAAAGTGAGGCCTCATGATCCTTTTGACTTTTTGAAGGTGTCAGAAAAGTCACCAGAATTCATACTTTTGCCATTCTGCTTCAGTAGAGGTGAGTTTTATTCCATTAAGAGGGATTAAATATTTGGTACAACTGTAGCCCTTTAAACTAAACTAATCAAAACACTTTGAAATTGAAAATGTCAACCCTAGTGTTACTGGAGGATATAATAAAACTTTATTTCTTTGGTGGCAATGTTCTTTTCTTTTTTCTTTTTCATTTTGTAATCTGTGCAGACGTTACCAAATATAGTTCCTGATGAAAATGAGTTTGCTCAACTGGGGAAAGTTTTCTCACAACTTTAGAGTCTGAGTTGGCCTCAGGATGCTAGAATCTGCAGACGGTCACCTTGAATCTTTTTGGAGTTCTCCTTGAAAACCTAAAGTATGGACCAGAATGGGCAGCAAACATGTTTAATTCCCTTTTGAAACTAAATATTTAATACGGGCCGTGAGTAATATACTTGACTGTTGGAACTTGCCTCGAGTGGACACGCAAAGTACTGCAGACACATTTATTGATCGACTTCATTTTTCATGTTACTTTCTGATGAATCCAAGCACATGAAAACAGCTGCCACTGATTCACTAAGCATCCATTCCTCCCCTGTCCATATAACTTTGGTTCACTTTGACGTCATTGATATTTACAGAGTGCTCCATTCAAACACTGTGCAGACATAAGGTTTGGAATGAAGTGTAAGTTTGTCGTTTTTCACTCAGCGTTGCAGTAAGTTTAGCAACACTTACAGTTTATGATGGGAATATAAAGTAAGGAGCTTATATAACACACACACACACACACACACACTCACATATTCGACTGCTTTCAGTGGATCTGTGCCAACTCCTGGAGCGGTGAAGGGGAGGGATATGATGCCTGAAAATATTTGTGAACAGCAGCTGAGATAGATATATAGATAGATAGATAGAATTGAAAGACTATCTGAGGCCTGGGGTCATGTGGGGATCTTTGTCGTAGTAAAGCTGTCTTGTTTTTATTTGCAGCTCACTGACCATGCACAGACCAGCATGCCAAAAGGATTAAAGAAGCACGTAAGCAGCAGGACTCTCATCAGTTCTGCAGCAGTGGTTCCCTTCACAGTCTCTGGAAAAACACAGTGAGAAGAAAAACACTTTTATTTGTTCCATTGACTCTGTTATTATGAACACCCCCAAGACAGCTCTGCTGCCTTTAATGCTTTCTAATTGCCTTGATGTGCGTTTTAATTGTTTCTAAATGCACAACTCAATGTCTAGGGACCAGCAGCATCATATCTAGTCTTTGATACTGTTGGTGTCCACCCTGCAGGATCCTCTTTACAGCTCTGAAGCTCACCATAGGGAAAACTCTGCATTACCAACCATTAACACGCTCTCACTTTAAAACCAGGTGGACGTGACACAGCTCCTTGTTTCACTAAAAATTCTTTGTTATAAAAGGTTGACACATCAACATGTATGCATCCTTCCATCCATCCACCCATCTGTTCATTTTTTCACCCATCCAACTATACATACAAGCATCAACCTTTACATCCATCGGTCCATTTATTCTTCCATCCATCTATCGATTTAACCATCTACTCTTCCCCCAATCAATTCAAATATCTGTTTATTTCTTCATTGATCTAATCATCTATGCATCTTTCTAATTTCCAAATCATCCATTCTTCCATTAATAACCTATTTGTCAATTCACCTATCCATTCATCCATCCAGCCATCTATTCATTCACTCATCAATTAGCTTTTCATCCACCCATCCATCTATTAAACAATCAACTATCAATCCATTTGTCAATCAAACCAACCAATCAACAAACTCATCCACCCATCCATGAATTATTCTTCCATCTATCCATCCTCCCATTCATCCACTTATTCAAACATCCATTGACAGTCAATTTGTCAATCCACCATCCATCCATGTATTAAACCATTTACTATTCATCCAACCATCAACTCTTCCATCCAACCATCCATCTTTGCATCCATCTATACAACATACATTCATTCATCAATCAGTTATTTATTTATCCATCCATCCATGTATTAAACTATTAACTATTCATCCAACCATCAACTCTTGCATCCATCCATCTATACATGCATTCATTCATCAATCAGTTATTAATCCAGCCATCCATCCATGTATTAAACCAGCAACTCTTCTATTCACCCATCAATCTATGCCTCCATACAAACATCCATTCATCATTCCACCCATCAATCCAACCATCCACTCATCCATCCATCCGTCCAACCATTGACATGTGCATTCATTCATTAATTTGCCATTTATCGACCCATCCCTGTAATAAACCATCAATAATTTATTCAGCAGTCCATCCACCCACCCATCCATCCATTCCCTCATCCATCCTTACAAGTATCAACCTATCTAACCATTGGTTCATTTTACCATCCACTCGTACATTTATTAATCAGACTATCAACTGTCTATCTTTCCATTAGTCCACTTGCCATCTACAAGCTGATCATTCATCCATGTATCATTCTTCTACATATATACTTTCATGCCTTCATTTCGTTTTCCATCTATCATTGCTTCTTCTTCCCTTCTTTCATTGGTTCATCTATCCATCTATCAATCGGTGGATGACCGAATCAAACAGGTCACCAGTCAATCACAGGGTGCGGACACACACACGCACACAAACACTGTGGGCATATTTTAGAGTCATTACAGAAAAGTTCCTGCCCTAACAGGGTTTCAGATCAGGATCCGTATTGCTGTGGGGGCAACATGGCTTACTACTGTACCACTGTGCAGTCTGCTCATTGTGCCCACTGTTTTCTGTTTCTGTTCTGAGTTTCTGTTCATTTCTTTTTTTTAAATCTGTATTCAGCACTGGTTTATACATTGATTCATAATTTCATAGACTTTGAAAATATTTATGTGCTGTGCTGTTTGTATCAATAGTTCGTGCCTGGGGGAACCAGCAAGTTAAAGATCCAGACAGAATGTCTAACAAAACATTTCCTGTGATTTCGACAAAAGTCTACCACTTGGTTTGCAATTATTTACGATTTCATGTGATTTTCATGAATTCACACCTATGTAAAAGAATAAGTAATACAATGAAATGAATGATAAAGTCTTTCGATGAGACTGGAAGCTGATTAAGATAGACCCTCCGGCATGTTTGAAACAAAGTCTCAAGGCGGAAAATTACCACATGCTACAATGTTGTGAACACAATTCAAATCATGTTACTATCAATAATTTTCATCATCATAAAACATGGAGAAAAATTTAGCCCTATCACCGTAAAACAATGCATGATATGAACCACCGTTTGTCACACGAGTGTAATGAAATATTCATAACCATGAAACACTCATAAGCACACGAAGAACACTCATTCATTATACATGCAAGTAAACAGAAACACCATAGTTATCTGGCAACATGCTCATTATTCGCTTTGAAATTCAATAACCAAGAACAATAAGGAGGCCAAAAACAAAAGTAATGTAATCTTAAGACCATGACCAAATCTAAACAGCTGCCCAAATGATTACTGTTTGGTATGGCAGGGTTCATACTGTCCCTTTGGTGCCCCATAGTAGCTTTAGGTAATTTACAACTTTGATTTGGAAAACTTATTTCAGCCTCCGTCCAAAATGCTTTGTTTTAGTAGCTGTCTCTTTAAGGCTCCCTGCTTCATAAACCCCCTTCTCTCTGATTGGCCAGTCCTCTCGGGGACTGGCAGGGGAGAGCTAAAAGAAGATCTTGGTGTTCAAGGCCCACGTCTCCAACACGTACCTAGTTAGGAAATCATCATGCGATTTCTTAAATGAACTTTTTTGAACACTACACAAATTAAAGGATTTCGAACCCATAAATATAAAGCAGAAGCCGAACACCCCCTCCTTGAGTGTTACTTTTGATTTCCCTCTTGCAAATAAAGTGCAGGCTGTGAAACTTTGCTGATATTAAACCAGGATGAAGTTTTTTTTTTTTTTCAAACAAGCAACACATTGTTCAACCTGTCTTTCCACAAAGTCCTCTGAGAAGAAAACTTTAAAGGTTTGATTTTTACTGTTTGTGCTTAAACGAAAGACGCCGTTGGCAAAAGCTTCCTCCATCAGCCAGAAAGTGTTAAATACAACAGTACTTGAAAACAACATCCTAAAAAAACAGCATCTCATCTTCGTATCCATCATTCACCACAGTGTGTGTGCCTTTTTAAATGTCCTGAAGAGTGTGAATAAAAAAAGCCTCCTTGGGGAAATCTAGTACAGTCCTCTTTGAACATAGTGTCCTTTCAAGAGTGGATGTGGACCTTTTCACACTCTCAAATGTGGACACAGGACATTCCAGAGACCATGAATTCTCTTAGAAGTATGTTAGTATATATATATGTGACTCCAGAGCCAACATGTCTCTGTGTTATTCTACTTTTTCACTCACTGTGACACCTCTGACATTCCTCAGAACACCAGCCTGAACTTTTCATTCCTCTGTTATTATCTCCCTCTCTCTTATTGTCTTCACTATTCAGGAACAGGAAAGTTATTCGTACCACACGCCCACACATGAACAAGTACATTTATAGCCCGTCCACACACATACACACTCATACATGTGCTGAACTATAATCAGTGCACACACTGGTCTCCCAGGTGAATAGCTGACATTAGCTGCTAAGCCTCCCGGTGGCTTCCTGACCTTTCTTAGCTGTCAGAGTCGGCGAGCACAGCTCTAATCAAGACCAGGACACTTCTGTCCTTCAGTCATTCACATGTCTTTATGGATTTCACCTCTCCATTCACACCTTCACAATGGCTCCTTCATCCTTTTGTCAATTTTCCTCTTTAGATCATATCTCATTTATGGCTCATTTACCTATCAGTTGCAGCAGCTCCGTGCTGATCTGCAGAACAGAGAGATAAAGTGGAAAAGTCACCGTCTGACAGACTCAATTTAGCTGTTGTACAAAATCCTGAGATCAGTTGAAAAATTGCACTTATTTACATTTTTCAATGTTGGATCTTAAAGAGGTGGAATTTCCAAATACAAAAAGAAGAAATGCACTGCAAAAACTGAAATCTAAGCAAGTCATTATGTCTTATTTGTATTAAAAATTGTCGTATTGTTCTTAATTTGAGCCACATTCACCAGACCAGGTCATAAAAATGTCTTATTTCAAGTTTTTTAAAGACAAAAATGAGGTGTAAATTGCTTGTAACAAGTCAAAAAAATCTGCCAATGGAATAAGACGACTTTGCCCGGGGAGTTTCTTGAAATTAGAAAGATGTCTTAAAACAAGAATCTTTTGTCTTATCCCATTGGCAGATTTTTTTTGACTTGTTACAAGCAATTTCCACCTCGTTTCTGTCTTTAAAAAACTTGAAATGAGACATTTTTATGACCTTGTCTAGTAAATGTGGCTCAAATCAAGAATAGTAAGACAAATTTTACTAAATATAAGACATAATGACTTGCTTAGATTTCAGTTTTTGCAGTGTGGGAGTAAGCACATGATTACAAGAAACAAAAAAAGAAGTGAAATGGTCTGTTTATCAGCTAATCGAAAGTTTAGACCTTAGCGAAATGTTTTGCATGGGGCCTGGTAGTCTGCAGGTTTGCCTGGACTCCCAGAGCTCCTAACGGGCCCATCATGCAGAGCACCTGTCCTCGTCACACCCAGCTGGTGCTCACCTGCCAGGCTACCTTTTGAAAGGGGTTGCTCTCCCTCGTTGGGTGTGTGACACACAGACTGCTAACACCATTAGTTGGTTGCTCTGTGTGTATGTGTGTGTGTGGTTTTGAGAAGCTTTGTGTGTTTGTTGTGGGGGAAAGGAGGGCGTTGAGGTTTAAGTTTTTGGTTTAGGAGTTTTGTTTCTTGAGAATATTAAGTATCAGCAGGCTGTTTATTTTAGTTTGTCTTCCCTTTATGGTAGAATCAGTGGATGGAGGGGGAGTTTAAAACCTCCACTTCATCTTTTAGAACCCAGTGGCCATTTTATGTTTGTTTATTTGAGGTGTGTATTTTTCTTTTGTTAGTTTCCTTTAACTAGGATCACTGTCATTCACATTCAAGTCTTAAGCCTTGTTTCCACCAAGCGGATCAGTTCGGTTCGTCTCGCATTTTGTGGCGTTTCCATAGATTAAAACCGGGACGGGTCCTCAAATAAGCGACCCGTACCGCTCCACTTGCCAAGCCGCACCAAACTGACCTCAGGGGTGGGGCTATACTCACTGCAGTATGTTGATTGGTCAAAAGATCGGTAACTTCCCGTGCGCCAACGGTAATAAAGAACAACACACAACCCCGCCATGTTTAAATCTCTACTCGTGTACGAGCGCAGAACTTTTTATTCTGAAGATGGCATCCAGCAGCAGTTCAGAGTTGCTGGATGTCCTCCGTTGTTGCTCTTCCTTTAAAATGCCGCAGATTTCTTCCTCGTTGTATTAATTAGCGGGTTACACAGTGTCGCGCTGCAATGACGTCACAATGTTACGTAGCTGACGCGGCTCTCGACATCTGGCCCATCAGGCAGGGTACAGTTAGCTGCGCACAGGATCAGGCTTTACCGATCTGACCCGTACCAAACTGTACTGATCCGTACCAGACTGCCTGGTGGATACAAGGCTTTTGAGAAATGTAACACTAAACAAAAATCTGAAAATCCCTAAAATAGAAATAAAAGTCTGATAAAAGGACTCGGTAATGAGGAGCATCAGCACTCTTTAATAATTTCAAAATTTTGCTTTTTCATGATTGATGTTTACACAAGGCAAGTAGAAACCTTGCGCCAAGGGGTGAAGATGGCTCCATTTTTGTACACGTCCCTCTCCATCCATCCCATAATGTTCTTAATGTGATTTAGATCAGGGGGACATGCAGGATGTTCCAAAAAAGTGCGATTATACCTCTGGAGGTGGAAGAAGTCCTTTGTCAAATGGACACTGTGAACAGCAGCGTTATCCTGTTGAAAAACCCAGTCATTAGCAAACAGAGCAGGGCCCTCAGTCATGAAGGACGCCCCCTGAAACATCTCCACATAGTCCCAACCAGTCATAAACATGACGCCAGTTTTATATTTGACGGCTACCAATATTCCTATGTGCCTACCAATAATTTCTTGAGTGTACCTAAAGCTTGGTTATTCCTTGTTTGTCAAAGCGACAGAGGGCATATTCAGTGGAATGGGAAACATTTTGGTCAACTCTTGGCATCTCTCATTTGCAGTGGATGATCACAGCAAGCACAAGAACAATCACGACGCCAAATCTATTATTAACTATTTCAGTTATTCAAACATTGGATAACCTCCTTTCTTGGAGACAGAATGTGAATTTTGTTAATTTAACTGCAGAGAAATTCCTCTCAACCACAAACTTTTACCGGAAACCACAGACCTTTTTCTGCCAACTCTTCTGAATCATTAATTCAGTTTTCATATTTTTCCTTCAAGTTGTTTTAACCAAATTGTGATGCTACCATTCTGTCCTCTGCTCTAAACAGGCAAAAAGAGGCCAAAGCTTAATTAGTGCTCATCTAGGGAGAATGAGTCTATTGTTCCTTTTACTCTGATAACTTTCTAATTCTCTGTCCCCATTTGTAACTTTTGACAATGATTTATACTTCTCTGCGGTTTTCTTTTATGAGGTCAATGTTTCACTTAAAGCTTTAAGCATAAAATGAGCATCATACCCTCTAAAACAGCTAAATGGATATAACAGTGGGTTATAGAGATGTGAAAAAAACACAGTTCAGTTTGTGACTCTTATTTTGGAGCAGGGGTCAAACCCCAAACCCAAATAATCCACCACTGTGTGACGGTGAAGTTTGATTGTTTTACTGACCTAGTTAAATCTCTCAAACAGTGGGCATGATTTTTTAAAGACTTAACCGGGCTTAACTAGGCCATGGAAGATATTATTCAACAGACTAAGTGGCACTCTCGTTGTTCTTATAAGAAATCAATGAGCGCCACTTTAAAATAAAAGCTTTTGAGTGTATCTCCTTTTTTTAAGGTTTAAAAACAATCATCAAAACTTCTGTCCTTCTTTCCAACCCTTTTAACACTTTTCACTTGAAAAGAGAATTTTCTCATAAACCTATGATTTGGATGTCGCCATATGAAACTTTGTGTTTAAGAACATAAGATGAATTTTTGAACACTGAAAAACATCATTAGCATTGAAACTCTGTGGACTTTATTAAATTCATACACAGAACATCATGCATAAGTAAGAGCCTCATCCAATGAGCTGGTTATTTCTGGCACAGCTCTGTATGTCTTTTTGCCACTTACAGAATAATTGATATTGTCTTGGGGAGGCATATGGACTTGAACATGAGTTAATCCCTTTACATACAGTGGCATATTATATCATGTGACAGCAGAGAATTGGCTCATTATCTGGTATTCAAATGCCATGGACTGAAGGCTTACGCTCCAATCTATAAATAATTCCCACCTTCAGCGGAGGGAATATGATGAAGAAAATTTACCGTGAGCAGTTTAACTCTAAATTAACTCCATCCATATGGATGTCTTGGAAGTTGAAGTACACATTTGGGATTTGAGAAACATTTTAATGGATGATTCCAAAAATACATTCTATGGAAATGTGCTGGAAACTTAACAGTAATGATTATGCAATTTAGCCTGCAGGGCACTGAAATCCATACATTTAAGACTCGGCGACACACACAGAAGGATTCCTTGAATGTCACAGTCTTAATGTGGAAGTAGCACAGGGAGAAGAAAGTTAATGAATATCACGAAGCCCAATCGGCAGCATATAGAGGATGTCACTACGGATTTCCAAGAATTCCCTGACCTGTTATTTTGGCTTTCATCCCAGGATCCATTAGAGAAAACACCCCGTTCTTCTGATTCCCCAAATCACATTGAAGCGACAGAGCGACCGCCATCCCCGAAGAGATGTGTGCCCCTCCAACGTAATGGAATCTGATTTATTTCCCCCGTACAATAAGAAATGTCACACAGAATTCCCAAGCTCGAAGACCTTTCTCGTCCTGCCAAAAATACCCCCTTCCTATATTGGATAATTTCCGCGGGATGTCATGCCACTGAATTCCCAGACCTCAGCGCTATTATTGTGGGTTTGAATGCCGGACGGATCGGAAGGAAACGCTCCATCAAGTGTGACCCACTTAGCTGCTGGAGAGGCACCAGAGGACCACCATGGCAATTATTTAAACCTCTGCTTTATTATTCATAATTAGCAGACAGAGTGTGTGTGCATGAGTGTGTGACAGCTTGTGTGAGTGTGTGTTAGATTAAGTTCTGTGTTTCAAAATAAAAGAAGGGAACAATGTGTGACCGTTTTAAAACCTGAGAACAATGTGTGTGTTTCCGTGAGGGTGTGTCTGCTGTGTGGAGGAATAATTATCTCTATGGGCTCGAATGGAATTTCTGTTTGTTTGTGTGTAATGTGGGTTGTAATTGGTAATTTACATACCATTGTGTTAACTACAAAACCTGTGTGATGTTTGTGTGTGGCATGCTTGTGGGTATATAATAGTATATACAGTATCCTCCCCGTGTGCAGACTATAACCATGTTTGTGTTCTGTTTTTCATGGATTGCCTCTAAATTGATTTCTTCACCTCAATACATTTTTACCCCTTTGTGTGTTTTACTCAAGTGGCAACCTCTAGAGCAATATGAAACCAGAGCTGCAGTGCCTAGAGTCTCCACATGGTGATGACTAAAAATATCAAGCCTTGTTTGATCCTTTTTTGAAAGGCCCAATTACACAAAACAATGAAACAACTTAAAATCCTGGTTCAAAAGATGATTTCCTGAAATGCAGCTTTTTAAAAGGGCCCATATTAACCCTCTCAGGCTCAAATTAAGTTTTAGTAACGGGAAAAATCAGATGTCTGTGGAAAATTATCATATGGGGTAGTAATATATACAATTCTGACTTTTTTTTGAGAGAGAGAGAGAGAGACCTTCACATGCAATGCATTCTGGGATGTTGCAGGTTGAAATAAAACTACCCCTAGGGAAAAACCCAGAGGAGATAAAATCTACTAATTGGCACGTACTGTATCTACATATATTCAGGATTCATCTTTTTGCAGTTTTGGTTTTAAATTAATGGAGGTTGTTAGTGAAACTTACCCTGAAAATCCATTTCTGTGAAACAAAGGAGGCAGCCATGTTGGAATTGACACAGCTGTGGCATTTAGGGGGATATTGGGAAACTGTTGATAATACACAACTCAGTTCTGCAGTTGTACTTCTGAGTAATAAAATGGATGTGGAGTAATTAGGTAACTAGCATTTAGCTGTTGCAAATCTGCAACGCCTGCTTCGAGAGGGTTAAAGTTTTGAAAGTTTAAAGTCATTTCATGCAGAAGTCTGATGTCCCAAAGCCATGAATGTGGTTGCCCAGGGTTGTAATAGGGTTGTATGTGTGAATGTGCCAGTCAAAGGTGGGCTCTGCAGGAATTTTCGTTACTGTTTATAAACACATCTGAACTGGGCTCCTCCTCCATGACTCAACAGCAATGTATTGTTGCCAACTGCCTCTGATCGTGTCTCAAAGTTGTAGCTATGTAAACACACTTGCCAGCACCTGCACCTGCAGCATTGCGTCTTTACATGGGAGAGACTCAAGGCCCGTACAACTGACTTGCAAATGAGGAATCCTGCCGCTATCGTGTCCACTCGGGATAGCTTCTCCAACCCGCTATCGTCAACACGCAAATTCCCTTGCACACTGGACGCGCTGTGATTTGCTGAGGTCACCACATCTACTCTCTGCCCAGAAACGTCCCTAGACAACCAAACCATAAACATGCAGGCAGACGTGGGGGTTGAGGCAGAAACAGACACCGACACACATGTATAGAGGCCCAGAGATGATGATTGAGCTGGATTGTTCCCATAAAAGTCAACATTTTATTTCTAGGAAAGTCCTGCAGAGAACATGGTGTTAAAGAATAACTACAGTGCCATGTGATCAGGTATTATAAAGTTAGGTTTCAGTCTTTATTTTGAAGTGAAGTTCCAGTGTTTTTTCTAATTTTACTTCCTGTCTTGGTTTCATCATTTCTCATTTGCCCCGTCTTGATTGTTTCCAACTATTCCCTGTACCTCCTGTGTATTCAGTGTCTCATTTTTCCTGTGCTACCTTTATTATTGTTCCTAGCTTCAGTGTGCAAGATATCTAGTGATTCATTTTTGTTCCTTATTCTAGTATTTTTGCTGTGCTTTTATTTTGTAGATTAAGGTTTCTGCCTTTGGCTGTTTTGTTCGTACTTTATTTCCTTATTTTATCTCCTGATTTAAATTCTGAATTTGAGTCTTATCACCTTGGTGGTGGTGTAAACCTCGTCGCAGATGTGTGTGCAGAACCAATTTTTTTTTCATTCATTCATATTTGTTATTGTGATGAATCTTACAAACTTGGATGAAATCATACAAACGGCCAACGCGTCGCCGAAGACTTGGTGGGCATGAGAGGTTGATAAGCATTTAATTTCGCCAACAACATGGACATAAAAATATTTTATCCAGGCAAAGGATACTGTCATTGCTGCTTTATGGTTCAACAGTGTTTAAATTATTTCTTCTGCTGCTTTGAGCCTTGATGTGACTCCTACAAAGGGCTGACGTTCATTAGTCTGCTGGAGACATATCTTTAAAAATAACACCAAAAGAGAAAAGTGAACCCTGTAAGGTCACCCTACAACACCAGAAGTGTGTGGGTTTGTGTGAGTCACCTGAGAGCTGTCGGCCTGTGCTTTTGGACTTTCTGCTGAGTTTCGATTGTGGCAGCTTTACTGGAAGTCCCTCAGCTCAGGAGGTGGGCTGCTGGCTGGGTGTTGTTAAAAAAGAGTATGGGTAATTAGTGAGTGTTTGCAGGTCCAGTATTTCTGTGGTACTAAAACCAAGCAAAAAGAGATGAAATGATAGACAGCTTAATAAGAATACAACAGATGGTTCAGTTTCTTAGCCTGCCTGTATTAAGCGGTTTTACTTAGGGATTGGTAGTTTTAGTCTGACAGAGGGAAAACATCAGGGAAGTGAAGAAACTCTCAGAAAGAGAAAGAGAAAGCACACATTTCAAACCCCAACCAGCTGTCTTCATGTGTTGCATGTTATGCGTAACACTAGTTCACGTTTTCCTTCTTTCATATTGAAGCTGCATGAATTATGAAAATCAGTATCAGTATTTTTTCCTTGAGTGTTTTTATTTGTCTTAAGGCATGAAAAAAAGTTTTCCTTTTTTTTTTTTTTTCAGATATTTAGCATGCAACGTAAAACAGTGAACTCAATGTAAATATAACTTTTTTTTTTTGACTTATTTTCTTTCCCTTTCTTTGCAATTTCATGGAAAATCTTTTTTAGTGCTGTGTGAAACATTTGAACTCTCTTTTATACATTTAAAAATGGAATAATTTATAGTTTATAAGCTTTTTCACCCTCAAATGTTTGTCAGTAACTTTTGAAAGAATGTTTGGAAAATAAATCGAAAACATTTTTTCAGGCCCTAAGAAGAATAAAAATATCCTGACACAGGCTAATATGAATTTCCATCACATGAACCATTGAATTTAGGAGTAAATAACTTTTACATAGGTGTCCACTGTAGTGACCACTATACACCACAGGGTTAAATCTGCACTTGAATCCACCTTCCACCTGTTTTTTCCCCAGTTCTAACGCCTTGACAGTTACCATGTTTTTTGTGTTTGTAATTACATTCATGCTGGTTCCTCTGTGGGTCACGCGCATTTACATTAGCATAGTGCTTTCATAAAAGTGTGTGAGTAGCTAAACCCTGGTTTGTGTGTGTGTGTGTGTGTGTATCTATGGGCATGCTGACCATGTGTGTGTGTAATGAGCCCCTCCTCACCAGCTGCCACTCCAGAGCAGAGATCAGCGGCAGAGTCTCCTCGGACCCCACATCCAGACTTCCTCTTGTTATTGTTTCCTGTGTTGTCTCTGGGGCCTCGGTAATTAGCGGCTGCTTTAATGAGACTAATATCACAACTCCAGGCCTCAGCGCAGCACTCGACATGATAAGAGGCTGATAAGAGTGCGTGGTGCATGTGCGCTACGTGATGATTAAGTAGTGCCAGGGTGTACGTGCGATGAGAGGGTGTTATATTTGAAGCCTTGATGATCAAGTGCTGAATAATTGAGCTTACTGTTTGTGAGCAAGTGTGAAAGAGAGACACTGGGGGAAGTGGGGGTGTGTGTGAGGAAGAAAGCAGCAGGATGTCGTGTGATTGTTAAGGAAATGGGCTTATTAATTCTTAGCGTTACACATTTTATAATCAGCATCGCGTCACTTACCTTACCCACAATGCCTTTCAGATGTTCGCTCCATGAGAGGATGATGAAAGCAGGAACAACATGTTGACAGCTTAAGTGTGAATGTGCAACACTTGCATGAAATCTACAAATAATGATCTTAAACACCTTTGAATAATTGCCATTTAAGTCACATAGCATTTGAAAGAGAGGAGATGTTTGCCACTATTTTTTCTTTGAATGGCTTTATAAAAATATATTCACTCGCTGTATGTGTCGTGTATCTCTTGGTCTTGTTCATGCAACCACAATCACTGTGCACTGATAAAAGCATTCTGGTTTAACTACTTAAGAAAACTGAGGCAACGTTTTTGCATAATTCATTCATATTGCTGAAGCAAGGTTTTTTTTTTTGTTTGTTTTTTACATGAAAAATAAAATCCAAGTACAGTGACCTTAATTTTGTCAACCAGATAAAGCAAAATAAAACTTTGTATAAAATACTCAATATTTAAATGTGGTAAATGAATTTTGTCGGTCAAACCAACTTCATCAAGCAAAATTAGTCTTTGTATCATTTACAAAAAGCATGAGGGGTTGCCAGTCTATACTGTTGGCCCATCTATGCCATGTAGCTTAGACAGCAGGTCTTCTCCATGTAACGTAGGCAGCCAGTCTACACCGTAGAGCACAGCAACCTGGTCCACACTGTTTGTGTAGGCATCCAGTCTACACCAGCATGAACGGCCAGCATAGACAGCTTGTGCCACCCGTGTGATTCATCCATGTACGGCAGGATCTCATGTCCACTGTCTGCCCTCCCCACTCATGGTTACTAGGTATGGTAAGGAATTAAGTTCAGTTTCTGGTTCCAGAAATACCAAATGAAACAGTCAGGATAACAAGATTGTCTCTTGTTGTGTGAATGGACTCAAAATAATTGCCTCCTATTTATTACATTATTCATGTTCTGAACAAAAAAAAAAAAAAAAAAAGAATTTCAATGTTAGATATATTTGTGTGACGACACTGACATGAAGTTTTATTGTTGATTTCAGGGATTCAATTAAGTTAAATTTACTTCTCCTCAGGTTTTTTTTTTTTTTAGTGTGGGGGCCACTTTTCAAAAGATGATCATCTGATGATCTGAAGGAGAAAACACCCTCCACAAGCCCAGTGTAAAGTCATCTGTGGACAGTAGCCTATATGCATAGGGGCACATCAGGCAATGCAGATGGAAACCAATCGGCCAATTGAAATCAACGTCTCAACTCACACTGAATGGGCTGCAGCAGGTAACAGCCCTACATAAGATATGCACGCCTTACTATTGCCAGATGCCAGGAATGTGATGCAATTCTACAATTCTGTGTCTGAAGCGCCGTAATTTGCGTATATGCATATATTTTACTAGGACGATTTCTCTGGAACTGTGTGAATAATCTTTAAGTCATGTTGTTTATTTGAAGTGATTTCTCCACTCTTCCTGTTTACAGCCATAAAGCGTGAGCTCTCCATTCTTACAGGCCAAAATCAGACAACTAGAACAGCACAACAAATAGAAACAAAAGGATGTACTGTATGCACAAAAGCTTGTCTCTTTGCTTGTTCTCAATCCATCTATTTCATGTCAACAAAGAAGTTTGTGCATCAATCAGAGAATACAAGAGCTCCCACATTTTCAATGGGAACAATGTAACAAAAGAACCGTTAGGACCTCCACTTTTTTCTCTTTGTGTGTCCTTAATATTGGTCCTGCTATCTGTCAGGCAGAGGAACATAAACTTCAATTCACAAACCACTCTTGTTATTTTCAGAGGAGTGTTTTGGTGCAGATTTCCTTTATCCATGGAGAAAAAGAGGCTTTTTATGTGCATTAGATTCTAACACAGGCTGCATCCATGAAAGATTTCTGTCTTTAATTCCTGTTTTTGTTTGTGTTTTTTTTTTTTCCTAACAATGAAACGTGAGCTGCAGATGTGCCATGGCTGAAATAGCCTGACAACATGCTAGCAGCACCCCATGGACACCCTGCTGGGGGAAGGTCAGCACCCTGCTGAGTCAGAGGGCTGCTGCAGGTCTAAAAGGAGACGTGTCCTCATAAAATGAACTTGATGTTTGGGATGTAAAAGCGATGAGCGAGAGATTAAAGTTCCAGATTGTGAGGTCAGTTTGAGGAGAAAAGGAGTCAAATATCAAACATGCTGTAGATTTTGTTCCTTATTTAAAGAAACAGGCTTTTTATTGTTTCGCTGACTGACCAAGTGTGTTCCATATGTTCCAAAAATAGCACCAGATTTTTTAACCTTACTGGTTCATGACACATTGGACAGGCGGGCCTCAAATACCAAGGTCTACCAGGGATCTGAACCTGCCAGGCCTTCATAGGGCTGACCAATCAGAGAAAAGGGGGGTTTGGAGAGCAGGGAGCCTCAAAGAGAAAGCAGTTCAAGCAAAACGTTTCAAACAGAGACCGAATGAAAGGTTTCTGAAGCACCAGCGAGAGACAAATAGGATTTTTTGAGCTGTGAATCGTGTAAAGCTACTACAATGTACCAGAAGGGCAGAATAAAGCCTTAGAAAAAAACATAATATGCCTTCTTCAAATGTGTTTTTCTTGGAAATTCTTTTTTTTCTCTCCCTCTTTTCAACAAGCTGAAGAGAGAGAGAAAATACGGGGAGCAGTAGGTGCCAGGATTCATGCAGCAATCGGTGATAGTAGCAATTGCTGCCACAATACATATTTTGATTTCAGTTCTTAACATAAAGGTCAGTGTAGCTGTGCAGCAGTAAAGGTAACCCATCATACAATCTTTACCTCGGTTTTTAGGCAACAGCCTCACACAATTTACAGTATGTGGTTTGGCCACATACAACTTTATTCTCCCAAAATGAGCTCCTTATTTTACTTGAAAGTAAAAATTGCAATTTGCAGTAAACAAATTCAGGTGTCACTAGTGTACTGAATGATGTAGTTTGGCCTGACACTTTCTTTCAGGTTAAAAGTTACTGTCTACAACACTGTTAAATGGTAAATATCCTTTTAATTTTTTTTTACCTGGGTACGAAACTGTAAATAAAACTTTTACTGATACCCTTATTGATATTCCGTAACAATTCGAATCCTTATTGATACCGCTATCAATACCTTTCTGTTATTTGTCAGAGGGAAAAAAAATCTATTTTACTGACTGTGATTACAATTATAATAAGAAAAACAGTGTAATCATTTCAGTTTCTTGCCAGAACTGAAATTTCATTTTCTTTCAAGAGAATGAATGTGGTTTTAATACCTTTAACACTCCACACATTCCCAAACTGCAGGAGGTGGTGTATTGCAAATGTACATCTCCCTGTCTACTGAACTAAGGTAGAGGAAGTTTGCATTTGTTGACACAACTGACTAGAGATGGACAGTTTGGCTCTTTTCTGAGAGCTGATTCTTTTAGTATATCTCCCAAAAAAGAGATTAATTTTTTATCTCCCAATTTGGTATTATTTGTAGCCTCATGTTTTTTTCCTAACCTGGTAAGAGTGAATGATTTGTGTATTGAAAATCCTGTATTATTAATGTACTAAAAGCCTCATAGTTTTATGAAAATCATGATCATGGTGATCTCTGTGTGATGAACTATATAAATGCCTGTGCTTTTGTGTTTTAGACACTAGGAGCACTTCTTCGTCCGCCATGCTGTCCCCCACAGCTTTGCTCATATGTTTTCAAAACTTGTCAGAATTTATGATTTCTTGGCCTTTGCTCAGAGAATTTGAATAATAACACAAAAACTTTTCTTTCAGTCATGGTTAGTGGTTGGGTGAAGCCATTTATTATCAAACAACTGTGTTTACTCTTTTTACATCATAATGACAACAGAAACTTCCAGAATGACCCTGATCAAAGGTTTACATACCCCAGTTCTTGATACCTTGTATTGCGCCCTTTAACACCAGTGGCAGCTTGAAATAAGTTGCGGTCGTTGTGGATGAGGGTCTTTATTTTCGTAGATGGTTAAACTGCCCATTCTCATTGGCAAAAAGCCTTCAGTTCCTGGGGCTGAACTGCACATTTGAGATCTCCCCCCATAGTAGCTTGATGATATCGAGGCCAGGAGACTGAGATGGCCACTCCAGTACCTTCACTTTATTCTGCTGTAACCTTGTGTTTTGGATCATTGTCTGCGAAAGAAAAGTTTTTGTTATTATTTATATTCTCTAAAAAATGGTCAATAAATCAAAAACTTTGTTGGGGTATGTGAACTTTCGAGCACAACTGTATATCTCCATCTGGCTGATAAAAATCTTTTGATGTGCAGAATGCAAAATTTTCCACTTGTAAATGACATCATTTATCTGTGTCAAGCATAAACCAACCTTTGAATGGGACTGGGATATGATACATAAAATCATAAGGCTTTGTTATAGAGAACCAATGCAATCTTTGTATTTTTTTAAAGCTTGAAAAGAAAAATAAGGAACTCATTTCACAATATCACATCTCAAGCACGGCTTCACTGTAAGTCTTCTCACCTCATGATTTGATAAATGCATCTGCAGCTTCACTCAAGAGATATTACCAAACTTACAGTCAGAGTCACTGTGAGTATGAGAGTCAAATGTATATTTTTAAACTTTTGATTCATGACAGTAAGATTCAAGTTACTACTCCTCAAACAAAAGCTGTTTCAGACCTACTAAGAGATGATCCTGCAGGATAAGAGAAGAAGCACTCAATGCAAATCCACAGAAACAAAGTGAAGAGGATGGTTGTTTTTCTTATTGTGGTTAAATGAGGTCAATCTTCCATCTTTATAAGCACAGTGAAGCTATTTTATCCTACGCCCCAGTTTTGTGATTTGGGCTAAAAACGGATGCTGTTTTTCCACAGAGAAACCTTGCCTAGTGCAACTTTTAAAGCATAATGTTTCTGCCAGTTTTCTCACCCTCTCCTCCCCCTAGTGCATCCCCTCTCAGCACCACTGGCTGCTCTCAAAACAAATGCCCCTCTAACTCTCCCAAAGTTACGCAGAATAAATTGGAAAAATACTTTTTGACATGTTGAGTAATGCATCAAATCGTATTCTCTTTCCCCCAGCAGCCTGACTATTCTATTTCATCTGCAAGCCTTCTGCAGGCAAATGGATTGTTTCCATAATGCTCTCTTTATCAGGCTGACTGAGTAAGTGCTGCTGCTCGCTGTAAGCAGGGGAAGACCAACATGCACGCTCACAGATTCTCTCTTTTTCTGCCCAACAGAGACAAATGTGCAGGCTCACTAACTCTTACACACACACATATATATATAAATACACACAGGCATCCATTTCCGTGTGTGTTTGGATGTTCAGTCACAACCCACTCAGAGTGTTTCAAATCACTCTGTTACGTTGACACTCACAGTGCTGACTCCTGTGGCTCAGAACGTTTTATACTAAAGTGAGACTGAGCCAGGGGTCTGCTTTGAAGTCGCACACACACACACACACACACACACACGCATATACACACAAGCACGCACACACACACGCAAAACGTGTCAGACCCTTACTTTTGAAGTCAGCACAGCATGCTCACGCTGACTCAGACAAAGAAAACATGTCGATCCTCCCTCACACGCACACACACACAAACACACACACCCATGTGCTGTCATTCACGCATGTTGAGTAAACACACACTTCACCACCGTCACCGTCAGACACCCTGTGAACATTTAAATGGGCTTAACGGCTTTGTGTGTCATGTTATCCTCTTGCCCTGTGATCTAGCGCGAACAGCTCAGCCAGCTCACCAAGGACATATGGAGAGTGTAAAGACATAGTGTTTGCAATGTGTGTGTGTGTGTGTGTGTGTGTTTGCTCACAGCACTCAGCAACTCAGCTGTCTTGCACAGCAGCCTGTTCACCAAGGGCATATAAGACAAATACCATAATATGCAGTGATTGTCGCTGCATCCAAATGATGTGCAGCAGAATGTGTGAGTGTGTGTGTTGCACTGTGAAGAGATAAATATTCTTTCTCATGGTCTGTCAAAACAAGGTGAAAGTGTTCAGACTCTAAAAGTCTAAATTCAAAAAGTGTTCTTTCAGAGTGTTTCTGATTTTTTTTGTAATAAACTCAGAAAGCTCAACAGATACACTGTATGTCCCAGCTCAGTGCTCATTGGTTCAGCTCTGACCCTGGATCAGACATCTCTAAAGACAGTGTTTAGCTTTTATGCTCCTTTGTCACTGCTTACTTTTATATCTGTCATACTTTCAAGGGGCTTTGAACTTCCTGCTTCCTCCTCTGGTCAATGAGATTTATATAATGACAGCTCTTCATGAGTTTCAAGGTTTTTCACAATCAATCATGCTTTTACCAAAAAGTTAAGTCTACTTGGGTAAAAATCTGCACAGGAACTGCCCTACAAAATCTAAACTCAACAGGTTTATGTGTCTTTCTTTGAGCGAAATTTGTGGACTATCTGTTTGAAGAGAATTGCAGTGACACCTTTGGATGGAATTAGGGCTGAAATTTATACTGTTATCTTAACAAGATATGAAAATTCAAAATTATTAATATCCCAATACCAATTATATCAGAGATATCAATGATCTAGAATAATTTTTTGTCTATGGAGGAAAAAGTTGGGGTATTTGGTTTGGTTTCTCTTCAAACTAAAAGGGCATGACATGCTATTGGATCACATATCCTCTGACCAAAAAAATGACATGTGACCCCATAGCATCTTTTTATTTTAATCAGGTGGGACCAGATAAAGAATGCTGTGTGTTTTTTGTTAGTTTGTTTTTTTTAATCATAACTACAGAGAGGGTATTATTCTTTCTTATTTATTTATGTATTCATTTTTTAAGTGGTTTCAATTAAGTGTTTTTCCTCATACTTGTTGTGTTGTGTGGACTCCAGGAAGCCTAGCAACCACTTTGTGGAAGCCAATGGGGAGCCAAGTTATGAATAAAGCTATAACAGAGTGTTTCAGATAGAAGCTAAAATTATGGTCTTCTATAACATCAGCTTGAGAGCAGTTAGATTTTTTTGTGAGCTGTAAAGCATGTAAAACCACAACAGGGGACCACAAGGACAGAGCAAAGCCTCAGAACTGCACAATATCCCCACCAAAATACCTGTGACTTTAAAGTGATAATAGCTTCACAAGTATGTACCTGTTTATGTTCTCACCAAGAGCACGAGTCATTGCCACAAAAATCCATCTCTTTTCATTTGGAAACAAGCTGAACAGCAGGCAGACGCCTTTCTGTTGAGATCTGCTCTCAGTGTCAGCTCATGTGATAAATGTTTTGCGAGCACACTCCCCGTGTGATGCTTGAATAGAAAAGGGAATTGTGTGAAGAGAACCAGAAGTGAAAGCTTTTGAAGTTTGGATGATTGACTGCATCCGTGCGTTCGCAGTCGAAGAACACAGCAGACAGAAATGGATCAAAACGGGACAGAAGAAGCTGTTATTCTCCGGCTGAGTGTTAGGAATCTGTGATCTTGTTCAACCTGAATCATGATAAAAAAAAACAGTGTTTACCGCTTTCTTAAAGACACAGACACAGTACTGACAGGATTACTGTACCGCGCTGTGCTTTAATCGCTTTGAACATTTAGATCTTAATGTATGCTCACTCTGATAACATCACTTTATCTCATTAAGTCTTTCTCCTATTTGTTCCCTAAAGAAATCAGCCACTTTACAGCAGATTTTACTAAAGAGGAATCCTCTCAAGATATGAAGGTTGTAGATTTAATCAAAGCAGATCTAAATTCATCTCACAGAGTTCAGATCCCTCACATCTCTTGTGTGGCGGAATCTCTTTTTTTCAGGCAATATTTGTCCATTTTCTGAAAAGATATGAAAAGTGACCTTGCTCAGTGCTGAGCAGAGACTCACACTTACACACAAACACACGATAATCTAATTGACTTCTCAGTTCATGTTGTACACCCTTCTATGATCATGCGGTGATATATATTTCCATATATTTCCACGGTATTGAAGCGTGACATTTCCTGTACTGTGTATTTTTAGACCCCTGTTGATTTCTCAATTTGGTTCCTGGGTTCACAGTCCCTGACAAACTCAGTTTCAGTTTTCATTAGTCTGATAAAAGGCTCCTGAGCAAGGTCATTAGACATTTTGCTTGTGGCAAATAGAATAAAATCTTGCTTTCTGTCTCTTTTACAACATGTCTGTGTACAATACTGTGTACAAAATATGATTTTGAGCTTATAAAAATCATCTTTCATTGGAGGAATACATTTTACCGTTACTGATAAGATTTCAATGCACATTGCAGCACATCTCTATCAAGTTTTGATGTCTTCTTCTAATTAAAAACATCTAATTAGATAAATTTATTCATGTCTGGATTGTGTAATGAGTAAAAAAGAATCTGCCAAGAAGATTCATAGGTTAAGTTTAGAGCATTTTGTTGCCCAACTGGCAGAATGTTTTTGCTCTTTGCCAGCAAACCAGGCTTCATTTTGGTCTTTAAATATCACTAAAGGTAGAGTTTAGAGTTTTCCTTCAAAATAAAATGTCAACTGTTACCAGAATAATCCTGCTCGATCGTCATCTGCTGTTTTGTTAATGTTTTGATTGACTCGAGACGTTTCTAGGCAGAGGTTACGAGTGGCTATAGTTAGTAACCAGCCGATCACAGCACGCCCAGTGCGAAGGTGACTTTGTGAGTTGACGATAGCAAGTGGGAGAAGCTAACCTGAGCAGCTGCAATAATGGCAGCAACACAGAGAAAGAATGATGCAATATATGCAGCATACTTCATTTACCTGCAGGAAGTCAGGTGTGCAGTTCTCGATTTTCTCCCACCCAATGCTGCACGTGCTCGCAGGGCTGTTTTTTACCATCTATGTGTGTTCATGAAGTTGCAACTGTTAGCCATGCTATCACAGTCGGTGGCAGTGAGCCTCAGAGGAGGAGACCAGTTTGGGAGTGTTAAATAAATAAAAAAACAAAACATGAGAAAAATTTCTGCATACTCCACCTTCAAATGTGAGGGGCATGCAGTTTAGCCTCCCTGTGTTTGAGAGGTGATCATCCCTGAGCTGAGTCAGGTGTGTGTGTGTGTGTGCTTGATTGCTCCTCATTCAGAGCAGCTGAGAGGAGGTTTTAAAAGTGCTGTGACTCCAGTCCTGGTCACTGGCTCATTGTTTCGCCATCTTAGGCTGTGAGCAGTTGTCTAAAAACTCTTGTGCTTCCATGTGTGTCCTCGTGCTCCCTAGTGTTTGCTTCAAACACCTTAGTCTCACCTTTAGCTGAGATCTCTGGGTTTTTGGAACCCAGCACTTTGAGTTTGTCACACCTGGCCTTCCTTTGTGTTCTTTCTCCGGAGGTCCTCCCATTTGCTTGTGGTTCTGCTGCTAGGCAGTACTGGTTTGGTTCCCATTTCTCTGGGTTTTGTTTTTGCCTTTGGAGCCTGTTTGGCCCGGCTCAGCCTTCTTTGCCTTTTTTCCTCTTCCCTGTGATCACGTGTGATCTTAGTGGTTAACTTTCAGAACCCCATTATAGGTCTGCATTTGTGTCCACCTTCCCCCTCCCTGACATCAAATATTTTGATTGGACATACATTTTCTTGGATTTCAATATTTGCAGTGTATAAGACAAAAAAGCGAGCAGGACACAACAGACATTAGCAGAGGCATGTTTTAGGTCTCAAAGTGCAATGAGAGGTGCTTAAGGTTTGCACCCAAGGCCCACAACCCTGAGATTGAGTCTCATACTCTACTGACTCACCAAACTAACCAGGCCAAGCCACAGGTATTTCTACACTTTTTCCCCAAAACACAACCCTAGCATCCCAACAAGATAATGAAATGTTACCAGATAGTGAGTTATTTGTATCAGAAAAGGGACAAAAAGGGGCACAATCTAAGCTGAGAAGATGCCTGCATGCATTTGGTCAAAGTTGCTTATGGGGTCTGTTTGAGGACAATGCAGACTTTGACAAATGCTCATTTACATCTCCAGTTGCAATGGGAGTACATATACTTATAACACCCTGAGATTAAGAGTCTCATGCTCCACTGACGAAGCTAACTGGGCCACGCCAGACATGACTTTTGCACATTTTATCCAAAATAAAACCCCAGCATCCTTCCCACATTGTGATATGTTTGCAGATATTTAGCGCCTTTGTTCTGGACTCATTACCTGTGTGCAGTGGACACAATTAAGACACAGTTGGGGTTAGTTGTGGGGGTGTTTCTGAGGACACAGTCGACAGTGCCAAATGCACCTTTCAGGTGTCTCATTAGTCCATTTACCTAAGGTTTGCATCCAATGTGCCAAGCCACAAGGTTGCCAATGCAGGAATCCATCTTTTATCCTTGATCACTCTCTTTCTTTCACAACCTGGCACCTATAAAGCTATTGTATTGCTGTGGGCTGGAGCCATGTGGTCCTGGCTGATAGTAAAAACTCAAAGTGTCCAATATTAAGTGTAATATCTGTATAAAAGAAGTTTAGAAAGAAAGCTCAAATTTCGAGCTTGTGTTAGGGTGCAGTTCCCATCAATCACTCTTTATTTACACTGCTCCAAATCACAACACAAAGACAATACAAGGAGTTTGGTCTCATGAATCGAGACCTTTGCAGTATTTAGTGAGTTACAGTGGTAAGAACAAACTTTCTTTGACTGACAGAAACCTGGAGCAGAACCAGACTCATGTTTGACAGACAGCCACTGAGACAGTCCAGCTTTCTCTTTCTAACCCTAACACATAGTTCTGAAAATCATATTTGTTTTGTAGCAGTGATGATGATGGTAGGACGATGGTAGTAGTCGCAGAAACTGGAGTCTGTCGGGTCCACAGCAACAGGCCATCGACAGTAATGATCCAGAGAAACCAAAAAGACGAGAGCTCAGGGAACTTTAATGAAACATAAAGATTTAAAGTCAGTGACAGATAGATGAGAGAGGGAAACATGAGCTTATTTTTTCAGTCTTAGCCTATAGCAGCATAACTAAGAGCTGGTCCAGGCCTCATTCAGCTCTAACTATAAGCTTTATCAAAAAGGAAAGTCTGAAGCTGACTCTTAAAGTAGAGAGAGTGCCTCCTGGATTGTGGCTGATATATGATCCCAAAGAAAGAGAGCCTGATAATTGAAGGCTTCACCTCCCATACTACTTTTTGAGACCGTCTGTCAGGATCCTGAGTTTGGTTTCTTGGGTTTTGTCTTTGTTTCTGGGTTTTGAGATGTGTTCAGCATGTTTCCTGGGTTTGTTTTTGGTTTTTGTGTATTAATATTTTTTTTGTGTTGATCTTCCCTTGTCTTGTGGTTTTGGTTATTTTTGGATTTCCCTTGTTTCAGTTGTACCTGCTCCCAGTGTTTCACTTCCTGGTCTTGGGTGTGATTGCCCCTCATGTGTTTCACCTGTGTCTTGTGCCACACCTGGGTTTGGTTTGTGTATTTGTGTATATAATCCCTGTCCTCAGTTCAGTCTGCGTCGCTTCGGTGTAATGTCAACCCATGTAGTGTCACCCCATGCTTGTCTCCTGTGTCTCCCTGGGTTTGTTTTTTTGGGATTTCTTCTGATAAACTTCAAATAAAGACTTTGTTTTTGAATTTGCAACTGGGTCCACTTCCACCTGTTTTTCCCCATGTCTCTGTGTGGCACTGTTAATAGGACAAGCAGGCTGCAAGCTGGGTGCTCAGCTAACCAGAGGGTAAAAAAGCACTATGAACTGGTCTAGACAGCACTATATCCCCAGCACCTGCATACAATCCTCAGATACCTGATTCTATAATCATAATAAAGGTAAATCACCTTCCGCTGTCTGGGTAGGAGATAGTTTTAATACTAACCCTGAACTTCATTAGCTGTTTATACCGTATTAATCTGGCTTGAACACATTCTGATGTCTAATCCTCTCTTCCCTCTGCCTGACCTTCCCAGTGAGCTGGTTTCACCAAACACAGCAGCCAGTGACTCAGTAATCAGCTCTGACTCGGCTAATTAGATGCTAAGATCTTATGAGCAAGTGACAGATGAAGACATCAGTGCACTCTCACTTTTTGTTTTCTCTTTCCTTTAACCAGCTTTAATTGGATATTACCCAAATCCCTCATGGTGTATTAAAGGACAACATAGAGACAGTTTGAGGGTGTGAAAAGGGTCACGCATGGTGATGAAACTGCAAACTTTGTCTGAATCTGCAGCTTCAGAGCTTTTTTAAATGGGTCTCTGGTTGTTGTTTTGCTGTTTGGGTTTATTTTTGTTTCTCTCTCTGCAGTTACAGAAGTTTGTTCTGAACACAAACACGAGCCTGATTCATGCTTCTGTTTTTGACAGAGACCCCCTACTGCAGCCTGATATTCACCTGTAGGCTATGCATATGTATCTAACGTAAAAGTTGTACTTCATCCCAGGGCTGATTTTCTGACAAGAATAAAAGACTGAACCTGGTTAGCTGAGTGTAAAAATGCAAAATGATTAAAAATGTGTTATATTCAGACTGGTTTAGCCATTCTGACTATCATTGGGGGTGGGGGGTTGTAAGGTCAGAGTCTTTTGGGAAAGAGAGACATAGACAAAGTTGGTCATCCATCCATCCATTTTCTTCCGCTTATCTGGGGCTCGGGTCGTGGGGACAACAGCCTAAGCAGGAAGCCCAGACTTCCCTCACCCCAGCTACTTCATCCAGCTCTTCCGGAGGGATCCCAAGACGTTCCCAGGCCAGCCGGGATATATAGTCTTTCCAGCATGTCCTAGGTCTGCCCCGGGGTCTCCTCCCGGTGGGACGTGCCCTGAACACCTCACCAGGGAGACGTCTGAGGGGCATCCTACTTAGATGCCCAAGCCACTTCACCAGGCTCCTCTCAACACGGAGGAGCAGCATCTCTACTTTGAGCTCCTCCTGTATAGCCAAGCTTCTCACCTTTTCTCTAAGGGAGAGCCCAGCCACCCTGCAGAGGAAGCTCATTTCAGCCACTTGTACCTGTGATCTTCTTCTTTTGGTCACTACCCAAAGCTCATGACTATTGGTGAGGGTGGGCATGGAGACTGACCGGTAAATGGAGAGCTCTGGCTTTAGACTCAGCTCCCTCTTCACTGAACCACCTCTCGATCTCTCACTCCATCCTTCTCTCAGTCATTAACAAGACCCTTAAATTCCTTGACTTGGGGCAGGACCTCACCCCCAACCCGGAGAGGGCACTTCACCTTTTTCTGGCTGAGGACCATAGACTCGGATTTGGACGTACTGATCCTCAACCCCGGCCACTTCACACCCGGCTGCCAACGGATCCAGTGAGAGTTACAGGTTACAGTCCAGTGAAGCCAACAGGACCACATCATCTGCAAAAGCAGTGACCCAATCCTGGACTCCCTCAAAGCCCTGGATGCACCTAGAAATTCTGTCCATAAAAGTTTTAAACAGAATTGGTGACAAAGGGCAGCCCTGTCAGTCTCCAACTCTCATTGGAAACTAGTCTGACTTACTGCCGGCAATGTGGACCAACCTCTGGTACCAGTTGTACAAGGAACAGACGGCCTGTAACACGGGGTCAGACAGATGGTAACATATACTCCATACATCCATTTTCTGCTATCCTGCTTTTCAGGGTCGCGGGTGGCTGGAGCCTATCCCAGCTGTCATTGGGCGAGAGGCAGGGTACACCCTGGATTGGTCCCCAGTCAATCCCAGGGCTGACATATAGACAAACAACCATTCACGCACACACTCACACCTACGGGCAATTTAGAATAATCAATTAACCTAACGTGGGCATGTTTTTGGTCTGTGGGAGGAAGCTGGAGTACCCGGAGAGAACCCAGGAGAACATGCAAACTCCACACAGAAAGGCCACCCATGCCCGAACGGGGAAACGACCCGGTGACCTTCTTGCTGTGAGGCTGAGGTGCTACCTGCTGCGCCACCGTGCAGCCCCACAACATATACTCAACACTCTTGATTTTGCAGGACTGGTTATGTGTCCATTTACAAAAAGAAGATCTAATAGGACAAGAGGATTTACACGGAGCACCCAGTGACTTTCAAACTAAGACAAACTGTAAAAACCAGATAGTATTTAGCTTGACTACAACAGTAAACCCCTAAACTGAGCACAGCCAGGCCAGGAGTCTGCAAGTTTGAGTTTTTACAGCACACTTACATAAGAAGAACCAGTCCAAATGGCTGATTTTAGTTCCTTGAATGTGGTTTTGTTCTGATCTTGAAAATTTAAAATGAACCTGGACAAATGGAAAGAAAACTTCAATATATACAGTACGGGCCAAAAGTCTGGACACACTTTCTCATTCAATGCATTTTCTTTGTTTTCATGACTATTTGCATTGTAGATTCTCACTAAAGGCATCAAAACTATGAATGAACACATGTGGAGTTATGCACCATGTTTTATATCCTTGTTTCTTCAACATAACCACCCTTTACTCTGATTACTGCTTTGTACACTCTTGGCATTTTTCAAGAGGTCGTCACCTGAAATGGTTTTAACTTCACAGCTGTGCCTTATCAGGGTTAATTAGTGGAATTTCTGGCTTTATCAATGGGGTTGGGACCATCAGTTGTGTTGTGCAGAAGTCAGGTTAATACACAGCCAACAGCCCTATTGGACGACTGTTAAAATTCATATTATGGCAAGAACCAATCAGCTAACTAAAGAAAAATGAGTGGCCATCTTTACTTTATTTACTGGACTGACTGACCTTCATTTCTTAGTCATGAAAATAAAGAAAACACAAATTGAATAAGATGGTGTATCCAAACTTTGGCCTGTACTGCAAACTGTATCTTTTAATAAAAGCTGACGTGTTCTCGTCAATGGAGCAGAGTATGGCGTTTAAGAGATCCTTTTTCACTTAAATATAACATTCATAATTTGCAGTAAGTGAATTTATTCATTCATTTTATACTGTCTTTGAGCAAGAGGTGGGGCACACTGTGTACTGGTCGTACTTCAGTTACAGAGCTGATACACAGAAAACTTTTCACACACACACTCACACCTACAGGCAATTTGGAATCATCAATTAACCTGATGAGCATGCTTTTGGACACTATCTTCTAAGTGTCTAAGCTTACATTTGGAGAATTAAAACTATCCACTCACTGAAATATGCGTCTCCTGTTGATGGAGACAAATCTATTAAAGTCTTTTTTACAGATACGTTCCGCTCTTCCCTCATCTGCAGTCAGTGTTTGCACCACTGGTAAAACTTTCAATAGTCATACAGACATTTCACGGTGCTTTTGACTGATTAGGAAATGTCAAAGAGAGGACATGAAGATCATCAATCTGGTGTTAAGCACTGCACTTCTTACAACCTTTAAAACTAATGCAGGCAGCAGTTTCCATGCAGTCATTGAAACATGAGGAAATAAAGACAAATACCTTTTTTTATCCTGCTCACACACTCAGGTGTTTATGAGGTACATTGTTCTCATATCCTTTAATCCTTACAGTCGTGTGTGTATGTGTGTGAGAGAGACTAATAAAGTCTCCTCTGCTCTCCCTCTGTTCATTTGTGCAACAAACAACGAGCTAAATGCCAGGCACATACATCTCGTAATAAGCTGACACGAACACAGGGATTTTCACGAGGGGGAAAATAATTGCCTGTTGAAGTGCTTTTTCATAAGTTCTTCGTCTAATTTGGCAACTCATGAAGTGTGTCATGAAGGAAGAGAGAAGATCAGAGCTTTTGCCTGCAGTCTACACTTCACCCAGAAAAGCCTCCTCCTTCTTCTTCTTCTGAGTTTCCCACATCTTCCTGCTCTGCTTTGTCTTTTTTTTTCACCCCAAATCATATAATTCAAAACACATCTTCAATCGGAGATTTTCTCCCTCTGAGGCCTCCTTCCTCTTCCACACCGCAATTTTCTCCTCTGACATCTCTTTAAACAACAACACAAGTCTTTTGTCTTTGACTTTTGAGTGTTAGAACCCCTTTTTTTGTGCTTAGTCGTCAGCAATAAAAAGCGCGTGTGGCGAGAGGAGCCGGCCCAAATGGGCGTCAGCGCGTCATCTAAACTGTTGCGGATAAAGTACTATGCAGCTGTGGAGGGTGAGAAAAAAGCTGCCAAGCACATCATCTTCACTTGATCATCCCTCCAAATCCCCGCGGCGCAGTGGCAGCAGCCAAGCATGCTCGGGAATTTTGAGAGGTCAGGATATCAAAAAAAAGAAAAAAAAAAAAGGCAAAGAAAAGAGACGTGTCAGAGGGNCTTAAACCCTGATGGCTTTATCACGTAACATGCTGCAGCTGTAATGATGCCATGTGTCGACTGCGCCGCTAAACGGGGGCAACGACGTTCACGCACAGAGAGAAGCATTGTGCACTGGAGCCTGACAGGAGTGCAGAAAGAGAGAGGGAGGCTGATTTATTTAAGTTCAGGCAGGATTGTGATGCAGAGAGATAAAGACTGGAGGAAGGGAGCAGATACACAGAGTGCGGCTGCTTACTCAGGGCCTGATTCACTTAAGGACTGCACGGCGTCTGTGCCATCTAAACATCAACATATGAGCCAAAGTGACATCATCTGATTCGCAAAGGGCGTGTAAAGGGTTAAATGCTCCACAAACTAAGCATCATTGATTTTTTGCATGCATGCCAGTCTGTTCTGTTGCTGCCCCTAAATTGTGGAACGAGCTTCCCCTCCACATTAAACAATCCTCCCTGCTGTCTGTTTTTAAAGCTCGTCCTAAAACCCACTTTTATTCCTTGGCTTTTTACCCAGCATGAAGCTCAGCTCTGTTGTAGTGTTTTATGGTTTTATTTTAGTTATTGTTTTATTCATTGTTTTTAGGAACAATGAAACAAAAGCTTAAGTGTTATACTGTTTTGTTTTGGTTTTTTTTGCTTTTTAATCCTTGTTTTAATATTTGTCCTTATATGTACAGCACTTTGTTTCAGCTGTGTGTTTTGTTTTGTTTTTTTTTAAGATATTTTTTGGGCTTTTCTGCCTTTATTTGGATATAGGTGGAGGACAGTGGATAGAGTAGGAAAGGGGGAGAGAGTGGGGAGTGACGTGTGGGAAACAGGCCACAGGTGGGAATCAAACCCGGGCCACCCGCTGCATAAATAAAGTTGAGTTGAGTCGGGTTGAGTATATTTCAAAGCAAAAAAAGACCCTTTTAACTGTTAACATGTAAAAATGTTCCAAAAATGTGTGCAGAAAATTATAATTTACTCTTGCTGTTATAAGCAGGAGTTAAATCAGAATACAAATGTCTTTGGATCAGCTCCTCAAGATTTACATGTTTGAACATGTCCCCTAAGTGATTAAACTTTGCTCAACATTTAGTCACTGTGAACAAATAAATGATTGTTGCTTAGCGTCGCATGAGTGGGAGCTTGTTTCAGCAGCTTTGTCTTTGATCTTCTTTTTTCCCCCCTATTTTTCTTTTCTTTTTACCTCTCTCCTTTTAGCTCCCAACCCTGCTCATTGCATGTTGATTGTTGGTAGATCTGGAATATGGAGGTGTTCCCACTCTTCCATCTTCTTGGCCTTTGACACCATCTCTCACCCCATCCATCCATCCTCAGTGGACTCTTCCCATTAGGCTTCTCTCACACCCCCCTTCACTGGTTTTACTTGTACCTGACAGGCTCAGTTCATCCAGCTCAAGACCTTCACCTCCGACCTCTTGGCCATGTCTTCCGTAAATTCAACATCTCCTTTCCACTGCTTCGCGGATGACACTCTACGTCTCTACCAAGTCAAACTCTACATTCCGTCCCTCCTCCCTAACTTCCTGTCTTTGCAGGGCTATGTACTGTTCTTATACCACTGTTGCACAGGGATAATCCTTTTTATAGGGTTCAGTTTGTGCCAAAAATATGTTGACATATTTAGTCATTACGTCATGCCATTAGACGTGTCATTCGACAAAGTGTTGTTATGATGTGCCGTTGCTGTGTCGTTTTACTTGTCGTTGCTATGTGTCATCTAACAATACAACATAATGACCAAATACATCAACATATTCTTTTGGCACAAACGGGACCCCATACCTTTCGACTGCTCAACAGACTGCAGTGCTTCTAGAGTTGGATTTGCATGTCTGGCAACAGATGGGTACCAAAAAGTGGGATGGTGTGGTTTGGTAATTTGGAGGTCTTTCCTGGTTTTACTCAAAGGAAACGCCATTAAATATGTGCCATACTGGAGCAAACCAAACCGAACCGCTTGGTTGAAACAGGGCTCTTGTTGTTGAAGTCAAGTTTAAATAGGATCTGGTTTTGAAACTGTTTTAATTCATTTTGAAAGTCACTGAGTGTTTTAAGGTGGTTAACGTGCACAACTTCTACTTTTTGATAATTGATGCATCACAGCTGCAGTATCCAGTAACATTAGGAGGCTTGCATGTCTAGTGTATCTGGAGCGAGATGACCCTATGACTTGATTAGAAACCATGGACTGTATAATAATTGGACGTAGTCTCCATGACATCACCCGAATTTTGGAGCAATTGGTCAACCAGGGCCATATTGGAAATGGACACACAGACAGTGGAAGAGCACCCACCTGTCAATCAGCTGACCTCTACCTCTGTTTGGGAGAATTAGCGTCCTCAATATCTCCTCAACTGCTGGGTTAGAAAAAAATTAACCCCCGTAACATAGTAGTGCTGTAAACATGTTTATTTCTGCTGTGAAAATGGCTTTGCTTGGTGTGTTGTTGTGGTTTTTCAGCCATCCTCAAGTGGACACTTGACAAACAGCAGATTTTAGCACCTCCTCATTGCCATATATTGTAAACCAGAGGTTACCACTTGATAAAAACCCTTCTGATCTGGTTGCCGTGATGGAGTGAAGCCAAACTGTGGATGCATCGAGTGCATTTTGGCTGTTATAGAAAAGGTATTTTTGTCCTTTGTCGATCAACTTCATCTTTAGTCTGTGGATACAAGACACGTATTTTCATCATTTCTTTTAGCTATTTCCCCACCAGAGTGTTGGTAATATGCACCAGCGTTTTTGATCATACCCACTGATCTTTGAAGGCCCATTGAAAATGTTGTGTTCAGTTTCTGGGGATGGTGAATACATCAAAAGAAAGACCAGAGTTTCAGCTTTTAAATTCAGAAAACAGATTTATTTTATCTCCATTAGTTTTCGAGTTATCACCATTTGAATATCGTCCAACAGCATTTTTATCAAACACATACTTTGTGGGAAAAAAAATGATTCAATATTTACATTTTTGACCCTTTATTATTTACAAACACAAACACTGAATTTCAAATGACAAATAAATAGCAATAACAATAATAATAACAATCATCAGTGTGAAGATATCACAACATTACCCGAAATGTTTGCTAAAACTTTACACATCTCCTAAAGCAAACAATGTCTTGTCAGATTTTTACTCACAAAAATCAATTCTAATTGACCCACATATCAGTTTAGCCCATTTCTTTCATAAGCACTTTCATGCTGATCACTTTAGCACAAACAATGGACAAAAGCATATGCATCATGTGTGTAATGGCACTTTGAGTGATCAGAGGACCAGACAGTGTTATATTAGTACACGACAAAACTGTGGCAGTAACTGGTTCTGATGATGACTGTCTTTTTTATAAAATGGCAAAATGTTGATTTT